>PVJH01026580.1:0-29805 GCA_004026705.1 Nesogale talazaci
GGGGGGATCTTGAGGTCGAGGGAGGCCAGTCAGGGTTACGGTATTTAGTGGCCTCTTCATCTAAGTCATCCCAATCCGCCTCTGAAGGGTCAGGAGGTGGTTCATCCACTACAAAGTCTCCGGGATCAGTCAAATTATGGACTTGTTCTTTATAGCCAACAGGTTTTTCAAAATAATGTGACTTTAACAGTAAATTTTCTTTTCTAGTAGATACCTTATGCTCCTCATCATGTAAAGAGATAAGATCAAACTTCAAGTCTTCATCAAAACAAGAAGTTTCACAACGACAGGGCGGCTTACTACTGGATTTTAAAATTTCCTCCACTTGGGAAATTACAGTTCTAATTTTTAGGTTATCCTCTTGAATAACAATTAAATCTCTTATCAAATCCCAATAAGTGAAAGCAGTAACAGGAACCCACTTGGCTCCAAAAATCTTGTAATGATCATTGAAGGCGTTCCCTACTCTTTTCCAGTTCCTAATATCAATCGTCCCTTCTACAGGGAACCAAGGACATAAATTTTTAATAAAATCAAAAAACTTAAACATATTCTTTTTCTTAACCTTTACTCCTCGCGTCTTTAAAACTTCAGTTAACTGTACCATATATTCTTCATGCAAACTTAATTCCGGTACCACATTTTCCTCATATGAACTTGATTCCTGCCCCATTATTAAGTGCTCTACCCTCTTACCTTAAAGCCAAAACTGCAGCAGGCTCCCGCAGTGGCTCTGTTATCGGATTTCCAAAGTCTCTTAGCTAGTTTCCCCAAGCACTCTTCCTCACTGGATCCTCCGTGTCCCAGCCTGCGGGTCCGTAATTCGCAATTCCTGGAAGGAGGAGCAGGAATTGGGGGGACAGGAGACGCGAGAAATGGAGACAAGACAGGATTCTGATCAAGTCTCGTTTATTTGGGAGAAGTAGACCGGTTTTATAGGGCAGGCAAGCTTGGACAATTAGCATATAGTTACTGACAAGTGAATGAAGGTCAACAAGTCTGCAATCAAGCTTCAAAAGGCAGGGCTGTTAACAGTTACAAAGGTAACTACAAACCTCAGGCAACAAACTGCAACAGAGTTCAGGCATATCCGGCCTGTATCAAGCAGGTCAAGCATGTCCGCTAGATGGCTCCAGACAGTGGTAGATCATTTTGACTTGATCATTTAATAATTAGCTCCCATTTTGAAAAAGCATGAGCACCCCGAGTTAGAAAGTAAAACCCATTTCCCTCTGAGGCTCTGTGTGTACTGTCAAGTTCCTTTTCTGTGGTGCCTCACTTTCTGATGTCATGTGGATTTCCTGTTGGACCTTCCTCTCAGACGTGTGACACCAGGGCCTTGTGCCTCTTCCTCCAAAGATGATCCTGCTGCTGCTGCTCCTGCTGTGTGCAGGTGAGTGAAGGTGGAGATGGGCGGTGGTGCTGGGGATGGAGCTGAGACCAGTCTTTTTTTCCTACAGGGTCCCGGGCTCCAGATCCCAGATACAAGGTAGAGATTGTAGAGACCGTGACAGTGCAGCAAGGACTGTGTGTCTCTGTGCCCTGTAGTGTCTATTATCCCCCAGAGGATTGGAAGTATCATACCCCAGCTCAAGGATACTGGTTCCGGAAAAGGTCGAATAGAAAGACAAATGTTCCTGTGGCCACAAATGACCGTGAGAGAAAAGTGCAGGAGGAGACCAGGGACAGATTCCACCTCACAGGGGACCCTCGGCGAAACAACTGCTCTCTGGACATCACAGATGCCAGGATGACAGACGTGGGATCCTACTTCTTTAGGATTGTCAGGGGAACAACTGTGAAGTACAACTATATGCAGAACCCGCTCTATGTGAATGTAACAGGTAAGAATTAGGGGCAAGTAGAAGATAAAGGGGAGGTCACATTACCCAGGGCAAATGGGGTGGGCAGTGGGAAGCAGGATGTGCAGTTAGCTGGGGAGGAACCCGCCTAACTGGGGTAGAAGTGTCTTTTAGGAACCAAGAGGCAGTAACCAAAGGCTTCCTTTGTTTTCTCTCTCTCCAGTCCTGAAAGAGACCCCCGAGATTCACATCCATGGGACACTAAAAGCTGGCCACCCCGGGAACATAACGTGTAAGGTGCCATGGGCCTGCAAGAGAGGGAAACCCCCAATCTTCTCTTGGATTGGGGTGGCTCTCACATCCCTGGGCACCAGGGTTTCCCACTCTTCTGTTCTCACCATCACTCCAGAACCAGCACACAACGGCACGAATCTCACCTGCAAAGTGACCTTCCCGGGAGCCGATGCAACCTCAGAGTGCACCATTCAGCTCAATGTGTCCTGTGAGTGCTGGGCTTCCATGCCTGGGTTAGTGGGTACACTGGGTGCTGGGGGCAGATCCTGGAATAAAGAGCCAACACCCATCTTCCTGCTTCTGAAAAATGCATAGTTATTTCAGTCTGTGCAGACACATCATAGAATCCAACCGTTCAGGTGCTCTGGGGGAGATGGTCTGGATCTGGTGTAGTCACTACTCTCTGGTTGTGGTAGCCTGAGCTCTCTGGTCTCATAGCAGGTTTGAGGTTTCCTCTCCATATTGGACAAGGTCTGAGGTCAGCTGTGGGGACAGTATATTGGGCAAGTCTTCACTTAGGCCTTTACCTCACCCCTGACCTGCGGTGCCCAAAGCCATCCAAGAGCTTCTTGTGAAACCCAATAGATGGAGCTGTGACCAGATCCATGCCCATCTCCCCATCCCAACCTCCACTCTCAGGTCTCACAGGATCTGGCCCTGATTTCACTCTTTATTTTGGGTTTTGTTCACTTGGGTTTCTCTAGTAAGCCAACCTCTAGCAAGGAGACCTCCATTAGCCATTTCTGCCTTTTGGATGTGCAATTCAGAGACATTGGTTTTGTTCCTCATGTAGGGAACCCTCAGCACTCCCAAATGTCTCCAACTACCAATCACAGAGGTTCGATGATCCCTGAGCTACGGTTCTCCTTCCCCCATATCCCCCCTCCCCCCAGATTCTCTAACCACTCATGCACATATGTCTCTCTATAAGTCCATTTTCCAGTTTGATAGTCATTAATCAGCTGATATGTCATGACTGACTTGTTTCACTCCATCAGGATGTCTTCATTACGATTCTCTGGATTTTCCATGGCTGGTGTGTGTGTGTGTGTTGTGGCATGGTGACCCCTCCAATGATAAAGTTATTTTCGTTGCTACTTCGTAACTGTAATTTTGCTACGGTTATGAATCAGGCAATCCTGTGAAAAGGTCATTAAAACATTGCTTTATATACCTGTGGGAATCTGAGGACCAGAAAAAGAGTATATATGGACAGATTCTCTATTCTCATGATTAAAGAAGCCTGCAAGGCCAGGCTTGCAGGCTTACATTTGAGACTTTGAGAAGATTCCCCGTCACATTCTCCTAATCAAAAATCATACCCATAATATCCTCCCATCATAGTGCTGCCTTACAGTGATCTCTTTTAAACACCTGGCTTATTGCTTGCTATCTGCCAGGCAGCTTGATCTATGGGCATAGACATGTTGATCTTGTTCTCAGGAGATAGCACTCCACTTACCTGCCCCCCAGCACTGGTGTTAGGTTCATCCCCAATGAACTCGGGGACCTCTAGCATCAAGATACTACCCACCTTGCTCTGTACGTAGGTGTCAGTGGTTGGGGAGCCATGCATGCCCCATGACTTTACAAGTAGTTGAACAAATTCTCTCTCTCTCTCTCTCTCTCTCTCTCTCTCTCTCTCTCTCTCTCTCTCTCTCTTTCCCACTTGAACATGGATGCATGGAGGAGACTACCCAAAAACTTTTGCCTATTTCTTTCCTTCAATTACACGACCATCACTCAGGACGCATCTGCTTGTGGGCTGGCTCCCACATGGTCCTTTCTTTTCCTTGGCTTAAAAGACATTGCTTTTTTTTCAAGGTGAAGGTGTGTGTCTCATCTAGTCTGTGGCCATCATGTTTCCAATAGCACATGCACACTCTGTGTCTGTTGACAATGTCATTGTTCAACTGAGAAACCAGACTCAACAGCAGTCAGTTTGTTTGGGGGTTAACTGTACACTTAACAGTGTGTGTGTGTGTGTGTGTGTGTGTGTGTGTGTGTGTAGAGAGAGAGAGAGAGAGCAAAAAAGAGGAAGACCCTCAAGTGTCTGCAACTGAGCTCACACATACTTGTTATATGGTTGCTTAGAGATTGTCGGTGATGTGCTAGAATCAGCCCAGATTACTTATTGTGCAGAGACATTTGTTCCAAATTCTGTGTTCAGTGATTTCAAGTGGAATGCATAAAAGTGGCCATGCTTACAGCATGGCAATTGGCAAGTGCTACTCATTTGAGCGTTTAGATATATTTTGTTCTTTTTCTAGGAGTTGTTGAATATTTACCTACCATGCAATGTGTCTGACTCCTTTATTTCATTCTCTCTCCTAGCTTCTCTGATGTGATTATAACCTCTACATATTATCAATGTACATTGCTCCTAGGCATCCTCTGATTTTTAGGGGCTGGTTCCTTCTGACAGTTATGGAAACGAAGCTGGAGATCACATGATAGAATTTTGCAAGACCAATGACTTCTTCCTCACAAATATGCTTTGCAACAACATAAATGATTGCTATACACATGGAGTGTTCCAAATGGAATACACAGAGGTCAAATTGGCTACATCTGTGGCAAAAGACAATGGAAAAGTTCAACATCAGTAGCCAAAATGAGGCCAGGGACCAGATCACCAATTACTCATATGTAAGTTCAAGTTGACATTGAAGAAAATTTAAACAAGTCCATGTGAGTCAAAATATAACTGTGAGTACATCTTGAATGGATTTTGAGAATATTTCAAGACTGTATTTGACTCCTTGAAAACTAATGGCAAAATATCTGAGGAGTGGGAAGCTATCGAGAACATCCTGCATAAAAAAAAGGAAAAGGCAATTTTAAAAGACTGGAAAGAAAGAAAAGATCAACGTGGATGTCAGAAGAGACTGAACGTGGCTGTGGCAGTTACTTAATTTTCTGCCAACTTGCAAAGGGGTGGAGTCTATCCTGTCAGTCAGGTCAGAGCTTGATGACCTCATTTGGAAGCATTATGGAGATAGACAGCTGGCCTGAGGCAGGACACACACTAGCTCCCTGGCAGACATTCCTGTTGACAAGTTACATAGAACTATGCTGATTACAGTCAGAGGCTTGGAGGTGAAGGAACCAGCGCAGAGATGCTTCCCCCGCCACTGGATCCACAAGACTTTTCACCCACTGGCCAGGGATCTTCTTACATTCAGCTTCACTGCATGTGTTGTACGAGCCTGAAGAGGAATTTATAGACTGGTCTCCCACATACGGGCTAGCCTTGGAATTATGGACTTGATACGGGCTCGGATGTTTTCTCAATAAAAAATTGCTCCTTGATATAAAGCTCTTTCTCACACATCCCTGCATTTGTTTCTCTGCTCCAGTGGGTCTTCACCATCCTAATGCCACAGCCCTTTCATACATTTCCTCATGCTGTGGTGACCCACCCCCCAACCATAAAATGATTTTCATTGCTACTACATCACTGTCATTTTTCTACTGTTAGAAACTGGGCGACCTCTGCAAATGCGTCATTTGGACCCCAAAGGGATCGTGACCCACAGGTTCAGAGCCACTGTTGTAGTCAACCCAGACAAGCACTCTTGCTCCTGAATGTAGAGTAGCTACAACAAATCTGAAGACATAAGGTCAAAGAGCTAAGCAGGAAAATGTCAAAGGGCAGCTCTAGAAGACAAAGTGAAATATGATGATGACATGTGCCATGCAGTTCACTTCAGTGCAGTCCCAACGAGCAGAAGGAGCGGTTCTGCCCTGCCTGAGACAGAGTCGCTCAGAATTGGAACGGACCGGGTGGTGGTGGGACTGGATTTGGGTGTGGTGTGTTCAGGGATCTGATTGGGAGGATTGGGGCTCACCTCAAATGACCATTTGTTTGCAGGGAAACCTGGTCCCTGGTCAGACGTCATAAAGGGCACCGCCTGGGGTGTTGGCATCGCGATCCTGCTCGCTCTATGCCTGTGCCTCCTCTTCTTCAGGTGAGTGGGATAATGATACTCACTTCCGATGGGTTCTGAAGGGCCCTGAAAATAATTGTCATTATTACTAAGACCATTCATGGGATCTTCAGTTTATGTCCTGGACTCAGACATTGACTCAAAGGAGATGGTGACATTCTGTAGCTTCAAAACCTTAAGAAGTCACTCAAAATGGATCTTTAAATGTAGGATAAACAGCATGAAAAGAGACCCCTGAGTATGGGGTGGATGGTGATTCTGTGATTGACATCTTGCTTTCCACTGAGTGACCTGAGTTTGACCTCCAACCAATGCAGCCCAGGCAGTCGTTGCTTGTGGAGATTCGCATATTGCTCTGGTATTGGACAGGGGTCCTCCAGTGGAGCTTCCAGAATAGCATGGACTAGGAAAAAAGACCAGATGGTCATCAGAAAAGCAGTCAATGAAGGCCCTAAGGATGGAAAAGGTCGGGTCCACTGTCATGGGGAGAGTGCAACACTGGAGAACAATTTGTTCCATTGCATGTGGGCCAGTCTGGATAGATGTATATCGGTGGTGAGGTTCAAATCACTCAAAGACTGGTTCACTGCCCTAATAATCGTTTTAAGTATAGACATAGTTTGAAGGGTATTTTATTATGTCTTACAGTGAAGAACAATAGCAGACGTGTACAAAGCTAGATTAGGTAATAAAGATGAATGAGAAACATTAAATGCTACTTGACAAAAATAACAAAATTGTTCAGATATGTCCACATTGTGTCTTGCTTGGCATCCTCTCTGACAGCATTCTTTGTTTTAATCCAAGCCAGCATCACTGGCCATGTGATTTATCCTCTTTTTTAAAATCATTTTATTGGGGGATTGTACATCACTTATCACAATACATACATACATACACTGTGCCAAGCACCTTCGCATACCTGCTGCTGTCATCATTCTTCAAATATCTGCTCTTCATCCTTTCTCTTCCCTCTCCGTTCCTCCCCCACCAACCCTTAATACTTTATAAATTATTATTATTTTGTCATCTCTTACACTCTCTGACATCTCTCCTTGCTCATTTCTCCAATGCTTGTCCACCAGATAGGAGATTATGTGTAGATCCTTGTAATCGGCTCCCCCTCTCTACCCTACCTTCCCTCCACCCTATCCAGTATCTCCACTCTCACTGCTGGTCCTGGGGGATTCATCTGTCCTGGGTCTTCCCTATTTCCAGTTTTCATCTGTACCAGTCTACCACTTGCAGTCCAGCTGGATTTATAAGGCAGAATTTGGATCATGAAGGAGAAAGTCTTTCAGAACTAGAGGAAAGTTGTATGTTTCATCGCTACTTCACTGCACCCTGACTGACCTGTCTCCTCCCTGCGACTCTTCTGTAAGGGGGTGTCCAATTGCCCACAAATGGGGCTTGGGTCCCCACCCTGTTCTCCCCCCTCATTCATAGTGGTGTGATTCTTGTTCTTTGAAGCTTGATACCTGTTCCCATTGACCCCGCGTGATCACACAGGCTGGGGTGTTTCTTCCATGTGGGCTTTGCTGCCTCTGTGCTAGATGATCACTTGTTTACCCTCAAACCTTTAAGACCCCAGACACTTTATCATTTGGTAACCGGGTCCTTCAGCTTCTTCTACTCTGTGTATGCATCCATTTATCTTCAGTGATCATGTCAGGAGGGTGGGCACATAATGATATGATGTTTGTTCTTTGATGCCTGATACTTGATTCTTTCCACACCTCATGGTCGCACAAGTTGGTGTACTTCTTGATGTACTTGGTGTACTATGGTAGACTTTGTTGCTCCAGAGCATTACTCTGGCCACTTGTTTACCCTCAAGCCTTTAAGACCCCACACGTTATATCTTTTGGTAACCAGGCACCATCAGTTTTCTTCACCACTCTTGCTGTTGCCCCACATGATCTCAGTGATCACCTCAGGAAGGTGAGCACACAGTGACATGGTTTCTACCTGTTTGATACCTGAGACCTGATCCTTTTGACACACTGGCTGGTGTGCTTCTTCTGTGTGAGCAATGTGTGTGATTTATTCTTAGCCATCTTTTCACTGTAGGAGGAAGATCCCATTCCTTTAGAGGTAAGCCAGTTAGACAACCATCACTGTGTTTGATAAAACAGAAACAGGCAACTTCTCTGAACATGTGCCGTTCATCTTTTAATAACCCTTTTCAGTCTAATGAACTAACCAAAACTGTTCTGACAGTGTCTGACGTTCTCTGACCATTTTCAGGAATTGCCTAATTCACTCATAGTATGTCATGGGGATTTAAAGTATAGCAAAAGACAGTGTGTCACCCTCTCTTTGTCACTTTTTTTTCTTGGGTTTTATGACTGTTTACTGAAGTAGTAAATGCAAGAGAATAAACATGTAGCATTTCATAAAAAGTTTAAGGAGTTTTATGAAATGAGTAAATAATTGTTATAAGCATAGATTTTGTCTAATTTTATTTTACCTTTGCATAAAACGAGCATTACTCTGGGCACTCAGAATATGCTATTGCACAGATGAACGTTAAAAAAGAGTCCAGAGGGCTGAGCCCCGGTGGCGTAGCCGTTATGCGCGGGACTGCGGCTCACTGGGATGGAGGTTCAATTCCAGCAGTGGGGCTGGGCCTCCTACTCCCACCACCGGAGAGCAGTGATGCCAAAAAAAAAAAAAAGAGTCCAGAATGTACACGTGTGATTTCTACCTGGGGCAATTGCCCACTGACCTGCCTTAGAAAGAACCCTGATGACAGGTGCCATTTGAACAACAAGTTGAGGCAAATCAACCAAAAAATTAGGTATCGGTACAAACCAACTGAATCCCAGCACTAATGTATCTGTTGTCGAGGGCAAAGATGAAAGTAAAAAAAATTTTTAAAAAGCCTCCCACCATCTTTTTTGTTTTGTTTTGTTTGTCTTTGTTTGGGGGGAGTAGGAGGTCCAGCCTTGCTCCTGGAAAGCTGCAGCTGGAATTGAACTGCCAAGCCAATGGGCCGCAGTCCTTCACACAATCACTACGCTACCAGGGCTCAGCCTGCCTTCCACCATCTTATCCGGGTGCAGGGTCTGTTTCCAATACCCTGGATCCTGAGACTGATGAGAAGGGGGCCCCGGTCTTCACATTCTGAAGACAGACTGCATCCTTCAGCTCCCTGGCTCCATCACACAGAGCCAGCCAGGCTGAAAGACTCTGCTCTCTCTGTTTAGAAGGAAGAGCCACAAGAAGAAATCAAGTGAGGAAAAAACACTCACAAATGACGTCCATCCTGCATTGGGTGCCTCCTCCCAGGTGAGTGATGTGAGCATCTTTCCATCCAGGGTCCCAGAAGGACGTGTCCTTGGGGGTGGTCCCCATGGGCTCGTTCAACATGTTATGGACTGTGCTCCACTTGCCCTTCCCCCTTCCCCAAATCCATACCTCCTGCTGGGTTTCTCCATGCTTCTCCCTCTCTTCCATCTTCCAGAGCTTGTAATTTACCAACCAGCTCGTTGTCCTGGGCTCAGCAGCAGCCCCTATCGACCCCGCGTTAGCATGAGATCCCACGTGATTTTTAGGAACTGACCTGCAGGAAGCAGCAGGTCAGCAGAGCTTTCTTTTGACTGGAGTGGGAAGGGAGCTTGAGCCTCCATCTTTCAGCTAACAGTCAAGGACATTAGATGCCTCTTCTGTAGCTCTCCAAGAGTTGAAAGCTTTGTCTTTCTCTCTCAGAGGAGCTGGTAATTCAGAACTGCTGGCCTTGCAGTCAGTCTCCAGGGATCCCATCACAATAGAAAAAGAAAGCCATTTTCTCACTGTCATCAAGTCACTGCAGACTGACAGTGACTCCATAGACCAGGGTGGAACTGACCCCGTGGGTTTCTGAGACCGACTCTTGATGGGAGTAGAGAGTCTGTCTTTCTCCAGAGGAACAGCTGATGGATCTGAGTCATTAACAGCCCAACCCATAACCACTGTGTGACCAGCGCTCCCACAGGCCATTAGAGCAGCGGTTCTCAACCTGTGAGTCATGACCCCTTTGGGATCCAAACTACCTTTTCACAGGGGTTGGCTGATTCATAACAGTAGCAAAATGACATCAATGAAGTAGCAATGAAAATAATTTTATGGTTGGGGGTCACCACAACATGAGGAATTGTAAGGCAGGATTGTGGCTTAGGAAGGTTGAAAATCACCACATTGGAGGAAGTGAAATTTGTCAAAGTTACAGAGGACTATGTTCTCAGGAATACGTGTGGAATAAATGGATCAATAAATGTCCATCCACCTCGAGTTCTCTTGAAGATCCTTGTTTCCTTCTTTAGACATATCTACTCATCACCCCCTGTCATCTCACTCAGGATCATCTGTATGAATCCTGGTCAGGAAGGCCCGCAGATCATCCCAGCCCTGCCACAGCGGTCCCTGCTTTGACAGAGGAACAGGATCTTCATTATGCCTCTGTCGACTTCCAAGGGCCAAAGTCCAGCAGCTCTCAACAGGTCAAGGAAGAGGAAACCGCCAACACCACTGAATACGCAGAGATCAGACCCAGAAAGTGAGGGCTTGTGGAGAGTCCCAGCTCCGGTCAGATCTCAGTGAGGCCATTTCTGAGGAAAGTATGGTTGGGGACAGATTCCTTCTCTCCAGGTCAAGCAAGAACGTTGTTAAGCAGAGGAATTGAACTTCTGGTAGCAAGAGCTTAAGTCTTGTGCAATTACCACAGGGAGCTGCTCACAGTGGCATCAGTGTCCTTTGACTGCTCTAACAAGTGTCCACAAAGTGGGGAGATTAAAGCCTTAGAAATTAATTCCCTCACAGTTCTCAAGGCTGGACATTCAAATTCAGGATGATGGCAGAGTTACGTCCACGCTGAAGATTTTGAAGAAAAAGCCTTTCCCGGTCTCTTCCAGCTCCTGGTAGACCTAGGCATTCCTTGGCTTGTAGCATCAGCACCCTTCGGATCTTGATCTTTGCCTTCACAAGGTCAGTGTTTTGGCACAATAAACAGTATCTCCTCACCATCATTTTTTTAAAAAAAACCTTTATGGAGTGGTTGTAGTCTGTACACATGGGGCCACAGTGAGTCAGGACCAGGGTAAAGGAAACCAACCACCACCCAAGTAATTACCATCAAGAGATGTTGCTCTCTGTGTGTTCTCTTCTCCTCCGAATTTGGGTGAAGGCCCACCAACTTCAGAAGGACCTCATGGTAATTTAGCTAGCTCTGTCCACAAAGGTGCTGTTTCCAAATAAGG
Source organism: Nesogale talazaci (assembly GCA_004026705.1). NCBI lineage: Eukaryota > Metazoa > Chordata > Mammalia > Afrosoricida > Tenrecidae > Nesogale > Nesogale talazaci. Next base: position 11,284 of record PVJH01026580.1, read on the forward strand.
TTACCTTCCCGGCTAGGGAAGTTAAGACTTCAACCTCTCTTTTCAGGGGCGCACAGTTCCATGCACACCCAAGTGGCTGGATGGTCACATTTGGAGATTCCTGGGCTCAGATCCAGGTTCAAGGACTTCCCACACATGTCACAACAGGCCAGTCCCTCTAACCCTCTCTGCTGCCATTTTCTGTTGTCAAAAGAAAGAAAAGTGTTTCTAAGGTACACTGAAAGTGGTAGATACATGATTTGTGTTTATCATACTGGGATGTGCATAACTCTCTCTCTCTTTTTGAAAAAGAAAGATGTTTCTAATTTTATTTTGCTAAAAGCACACATAGTAGAAAAGAAAAGTCTCTACACAGACCGCTTAGCGATACCGATTATGTTCCTTGTACCCTCTCTCATTAACAAAGTCATGACCCCCAAGGGCCTCTGTGTTAGGATGGTTTGACTAGAGAAACAAATCCAGTGACAATCCTGTATATTTAAGAGTTTATTTGAAGAAGTAATTCTATATCATGCAAACATCCCAGCCAAGACCAAAGCAAGTCCCTAAGTCTGATACTAGTTCATACAGTCCCTGTTCAGTTTCACGCAGACACGTGCAGTGGTGTAGGAAGACCACAGGCTGTTGGGTGCAGAGTGCAGATCCAATGGTGGTGGAAGCATCACAGGGCTCTCCCAGACCACAGAGTTCCTCACCAGCAGGAAGGTGAAGGCAGAGAGAGAGCAGGAGGTTCCCAGGATCCTCCTGATGAGGAGACCACGCCCACAAGGAGGTCCAACTAAGCTGTGACCTGATTGACAGGCCAGAATCCAACCCTATACTTTGATCTATCATCAGGCTAACATGAAATGATGTAATTTCTCCGGGCTCTAGCTATCCTTGCAAATATGTACTGTTGATCTGATCCCATAAAACCTGGGGTTAAAATAGCACAGGCTGACCTGAAGAAAACCTTGGGGCACACTTTTGGGTTAGAAAGAGAACAATTGCGCTGAGCCCCGGTGGCGTAGTGGTTGTGCGCGGGACTGCGGCCCACTGGGACGGAGGTTCAATTCCAACAGTGGGGCTGGGCCTCCTACTCCCACCACCGGAGAGCAGTGATGACCCACCCCACCCGCAAAAAAAGAAAGAGAACAATTGTAATATCACACCAAAATGACAAGGTATACTTCTGTGGGACAACACCCAAATTGGACCAACGATCGTTTCATCGGTACTTGTGGGTGTTTTGTTCTATTAAAACCCATTGGAGCCTCATTTCCTTATAGTGGACTCTTAGTAACATCCTTTGGAAATGGTTAGTTCCCCGTGACGGTTCAGGATGTGGTACTCAGAAGGGCACCAGGAACTTACATCTCTTTAACCCATTGGAGACTTCCATCTTCTACGCTCATTTGGAAGGGGCGGAGGCGGGAAACATGCTCTAGGTTTTAAAGTAAGTATGCTTCTTAATGTAACTCTCCGGTGGGAGAGAACATTGATCAATCAAACAAGACTCATTTCAAGAGTATCTAAAGATCTATAAATATCTTCTAGAAATCTATAAGGAGAAGGCAGGCTGCCCAGCAGAAAACCGAACAGCCAAATGGGCCATAGGCATATGGAAAGTCACGCAACTCCAGTAATTGCCATGCAAATTTATATTTAAAATAGCAGTGCTCTAGGATTACCCAGCCATCGGCTTGGCTGAAATTTTTAAAAAGCAATCTCAAGAACATCGAATGTTGGTATGGATGAGAAGCCACTGGAACACTCCTATACTTCTAGTTGGTGGGGGGCAGGGTGGATTGGTATACCACTTGGGGAAATCTGAGCTTCATTCCCGACTAAGTTTGAGCATGGGAGTCAACAGATTCACTCCTGGGCACAGACCCAACTGAAATGCAAACATATTTGTGGGGGTAGCCAGCCCCCCACAAGTAATCACGGGTTCAGGAGGTGCGATTGTACAGTTAAGATATATAAAGATCATAGTAAAGTCACACGGAAATGGGGGGAAGAGAGAGTAAAATAAAGAAGTCGGACACATTTCATGGTGGCTTGTTCCCCTGGGCTCCTTTTGGTGGTGCACGTGGAAGGGGGAGAGAAGTGGGCAGGAGAGCATGAGGTCTTATTTCTAATCTAAGTTTATACATCTTTGGGGACGTGAAAGCCCCTTATGACAGGTAACAATGCACATCATAGGAAGGGGTTGAAACATAGGCAATACAAGCAATAGAAAGAGGATCACCTAGGGGTGTACAGGCCATAGTAAAGGGAGGGAATTGGGTTACATATGTGGCAAGATGACCAGACCTTGGACTCAATATAGTAGCCTAACCTTAGTCATCCTTGAGCGGTGCCTTCAGCCTCCCCTTCAAGGGAGTGAGTCCTACTTGGGTGCGTCAGACTCTTCAGTGTGGTTGCTCTAGGTACCTTTAGGAGAATAACCTCTGACCTACTCTCATTAATCTCCTAATGTACAATCATTTATCATGTGCAGTAAACAGCATCCTAGGTTTGGCATATTCTTGGGGTGCCAACTCGAGAGAAAGCTTTCTGTGTGCCACACACATTCACCAATTAATATCAATGGATGTTCACAGCAGCACTGATTGTAATAGCTAGACTGTTATTGCAAGGTCAGGAGTTTAAAACCACCAGCCGCTCCTTGGGAGAAAGGTGAAGGCTTTATTCTCCCAAAAGGGGTCACCGTCTCAGAAATGCACAGGGTAAGTTCTGCCCTGTACTGTAGGGCAAGTAGGAGTCAGAACAACTGGCTGGCAGTGAGTGGGTTTGTTTTGATCCAAACACCCACAGCAAGATGGGTAAATACATTGCACATCATTGGATGGATAAATTGTGGATGGTTCATTCGATGGAAGAATAAACAATTCAAAGTGACATGCAGGAATCTTGCAACCATAAAGCTGAGCGAGGTTATCCGGACACAAAAGAGTATATGCTCCCTGAAAAGAAAAGTTTGGAGGGAGGGGCAGGGAAAGGAAAGGGGAGGGAGCTAAGCTTTGCCGTAAGCTTCTGGAAGCCTGTTAGTTACATAATCTGGTGTCAATCTGAGGATTAAGAGTGTAGGGTGGTATACAGCCTGTCAATCGGGATAAAGCCAATGAGGCCTCTGTGGGAGCATGGTCTTCTCCCAAGGATTCTGGGAACTCCTACATTTCCTCCTTGGAGGTGGGAGACTCTCTCTCCTCACTCCCTTGGAGAGTCTGCTGACAAGGCTGACTCCCTCTGAGACATTTCTGAGGAGAAACCACATGAAGGTATCCTGAAGCAGAGTTTCAGAGCTGAAGGAACCACACGGAGACCTCTGCCAGCTCCGAGATGTTTACAACACCACTGGATCCACGAGACTTCCAACCCGCTGGCCCTGCATTTGGCATCATTGCATGTGTCTCATGAATCTGAAGAGGACTTCATGGATTGATATATGATATAAGGGCTACTATTGGACTTATGGACTTGCTCTGGACTGGACTGTTTTCTCAATATTCAATTGCTCTTGGATAGAAACCTCTTTCTGATGCTCATATCCATGTCTATGGATTAGTTTGGATAGTCTACGGGACTAACTCAAAGACCCCCTTGTACTATATGCTACTATTGACTGCTGTGTCAGTCTGGGTTGACTAGAGAAACAAATTCATTGACAGCCATATATGTATAAGAAAGAGCTGCAGACCATGAGATCTGAAGTTTGAGACCGCCAAGTGCTCCACAGAAGAAAGATGGGGCTTTCTACTCCCCTAAAAAGTTAGCTTTGAGAACCCAGAGGGGAAATTCTATCCTGTCCGATAGGGTCACCCTGAGTCATAGTTAACTCAATGGCAGTGAGTTTGGTTTGAGCTTTTGGGCATAGAGTATAGCCAGGATACCTATGAAATGACTTAACGTTGAGTGGAATGAGAATACTCCAGGCTCTGTGGGCGAAGGCCTCCCAGGTCACATTTCCTGTCTAAATCACTGCCTAAATGATCTGTCTTGGAAGAGGTCAGGGTGCTCCTTCGAGGCAAGACATCTTCTCACATGCTTTGGACAGCTTGTCAGGAAATCACAGTCCCTGGAGAAGGACATCATGCTTGGTAAGGCAGAGGAGTAAGCCAAGAAGAGGACACCCCTCAAGGAGATGGATTGACACAGTGGCTGCCACGATGGGCTCAGGCGTGGGAACAGCTGTGAGATTACCTCAGGACCAGGCAGTTCGTTGTGCTGTGCAAAGGGTCACTATGGATTTGAACGGACTCCGTTATACCTAACAACATCCACAACTGAATATCCCTCCTGTCCTCAAACCAGATTCTTTATCTTCCATTGAGCCTGGTTTGTATCCAGGTTTCCAATTCTCTCTCTCTCTCTCTCTCTCTCTCTCTCTCTCTCTCTCTCTCTTCCCCCCAACCGCCCATGACCCACAGGCTCCTGGCTTTCAATATGTCCCAAACTGGGCTGCTCGTCTTCTCCCAAGCCTGGTTCTCTCCCAGGTTCTTGTGAGCTCCATGATGGTGCTCCTGGATCAACCCTAACCCTGCCCCTCCAGAAGTGTTTCCATCTGGCACATATCTTGTCTATGGAAACAATTCTTCACCCCCTCCTCCACTTTCTCACATTTCTCTTTATACATCAGAACAGATTCCTCTCTGCCTCTTCCTCTAAGAAGCTACCATCGGAACCACTTCTTGAATCCGAATGAGTCTGCAAATCCACTTCCCTCTTTCTGGTTCCCTCTTCCCTAGCAGATCCTCCATTGGCTCATGGGGCCATAGTAAAAAGCATCTCTAAAGTCATGATGAAGGAGCCGTGGTGTTGTGGTGACTTACAGGTTGGGCTGTGAAGTTAGCAGTTCAAAACCACCGGCCATCCCTCAGGAGCAAGTCTAGCTTTCCTACTCCTGTGATGAGTTACACTCTGGGAAACTCCCAGGGGAGGTTCGACCCTGTCCTACAGGATCGTTGTGGGTTTGGTATCAGTTTGGTTTAGGGATTTGTTGTTGGTGTTGTCGTCGTCGCCGTTGCTGCTGCTGTTTTTGGTCCGTCACTCTCAAGATAGACTCGTGCACAGTTCAAGGCACAATCAATCCGTAATCAACTGCCCTCATTGTCATATAATGTGACTGTGACAGAAATGCTACAAAGGATCTCTTTAGCAGACACGTATGTTCTCACCATGTAGGAGGTCAGAAGTCTGAATTATCTAACCACTCAAGGTATTTTCTTTCTTTCTTTTTTTTTTAACTCACTTTAATGGGGGCTCACACGTCTCTTTTCACAATCCATACATGCATGCATTGTGTCAGGCACATTTGTACATGTGTTGCCATCATCATTTTCAAAACATTTGCTTTCTACTTGAGCCCTTGGTATCAGTTCCTCCTTTTTCCCTGCCCCCTCTCCCATCCTTGCTTCCTCACAAACCCTTGATAATGTATAAGCTGTTACTATTTTTTCATGTCTTACATTGACCGGTCTCCCTTCACCCACTTTTCTGTTGTCTGTCCCCCTGGAAGGGGATCATACATTGATTATTGTGATTGGTTCCCCCTTCCTCCCCTCACCTTTCCTTTACCCTCCTGGTATCTCTACTCTCATTATTGGTTCCGAAGTGTTTATCTGTCTGGGATTCCTTCCGCTTACAGGTCTTATCTGTACCCATGTACATACATGCCCAGGTCTGTGGGATGAATATAAGACTTTCCCCCAAATCCAGAGTATTAGCCAGCACTTGGTGGGAAGTCACATGCTGAGAGATCTTCTCCCTGAAGGTTCCAGCCTGCCAGATGGCTGGCTGCAGGGTCCACCCTCTGCTGCTATGTCACAATAGATGACTTCTCTCTGAAGCCTGTTAACCACCAGTCTGGTCCTGGTAGGTGACCTACTGTTAGTGGTCTCTATGAAGGTCAGAGAACAAGTCAAACCTGATCTATGACATCCAAAGTTAGGCTGCAATCATGAGTTTGGGGTCCATGCTTGTCACATGTGGGACCCCAATACCACCCCTTCCTATAATATGGGTGTCCCTGAATCACCTCCCTCATTGCTGTGTTGCCTATAGCACAACCCTTTCCTGTGATATATGCCCTTACCTGTAATTAGGGGACTTGCACATTCCCAAAAGATTTATAAACCTTGGTCAGAATAAAGAATCTGTCTCTGTCATCTCTCCTCCCCCAACTCCTCTCCTTCTCCTCCCTGTTTCTTTTCCCCATACCTTCTCCTCCTCCTGCCCACGTTCTATCCACATGGGTCATCAAGCATGGCTGAGGTGAGCATGCTACCATAAAATGTGTCTGACTCCATTATTTCTGTCTCTCATATTTTCTAACTTTGCTATATACTTTATCTATTATCGCGGTACAATCTACCAGACCCGTGATGATGTGTTAGGGGCTGGTCTTCTAACACCAGTCAGCCAGATTTGTAAGGTAAAATTAGGGTCATGATAGTAGGGGTGGGGAGGAGAGGAAGCATTAAAGAACTAGAAGAGAAGCTGCTGGCCAGAGCTTGACTCAGCTCTTCCATCGTTCCACCTGTTCCATTCAGCTGTTCCACGCCATGACCCTGCGCTGCCATGCCCCAGGAAGTCTGTTAGCTAGTACAGAGAAGTCCACCCTGGGCAGCCAGAAGCCTAAAGGTGGTCAAGTGTGGAAGCTGGCAGGGGAGGACAGTGGTCACCCCGGCCAGTGACTTCGTTGTAGGGTGACTTTTCCAAAGGCACTCCAGGTGTAAACCAGCTGACACCCCTCTCTCCCCCAGCAGAAACCCCACTTACGGTTAGGGGATTGCTTCCCAGCAGGCTGTGCATGTCTGGTTGAGTCACTTCAATCACCCCAAATCCCCCATGTAAAGATAAGCAGTTCTGCAGAAAGCAAAAAAAAAGAACTAGAAGAAAGTTGTATGTCTAATGGTGCCATACTTCACCCTGATTGCCTTGTCTCTTCCTTGTCACCCTTCCGTAAGATGTCCAATTGCCTACTGATGGGCTCTCAGTCTCCACTCTGCACTCCCCCTCATTCACGTCAATATGATTTCTTTTTCTGCATTTTCAATGCCTGATCCCTGATCCCATCAACATCTCATGATCTCATGGAGTACTGGTGTGCTTCATCCATGTAGACTTTGTTGCTTCTCAGCTACATGGCCACTTGTTTGTCTTAAAGCCTGTAAGAACCCAGATATCTTTTGATAGTTGGGCACCATCAGCATTGTGTTAGTCTGGGTAGTCTAGAGAAACAAATTCATAAACACACATATGGATATAAGGGAAAGGTTTATATACAAGAGGAATGGGACATTGAGAAAGCATCCCAACCCACTCCAGTCCAAAGTCATAAATTCAATATTAGCCCATATGTCTGATACCAATCTATAAAGTCTCCTTCTGACTCACAAAGCATGTGCAATGACACCAGGACAACTGCAGGCCAGTGGATGCAGAGTTTTGTGTATCCAGTGGCAGTAGAAGCATTCCGGTGCTGGTAAGGGTCTCCCTGTGGTCTCCCAAGTGTCTTAGCACCAGCAGGAGTCTCCACGTGGCTTCTCTGGCCCCAGAGGTTTGATTCCATCAGGATAAGCTCATGTGGCTTCTCATCCGGCTCCTCTGGTCTTCAGGATTCAGGATCTCTCAGCTTGCTGTCATCTCATCTTGTCAGTAGTTCTTCTCCAAGGAACTGAGTCAAGTCTCTCTTCTCCAATTGGGAAACACCATGAGACTTTCCAGAATTCTCAAGAGAAAGCCGTGACCATACAAAGGCCTCATTGGCTTTCTCCAGATTGATGGTTAGGCTCCACCCCTACACTCCCAATCATGAAATTGACACAGGAGTACATGACCGTTACAAGCTTTCGTCACCACATTTACTTATGCACCCATTTGGTCTTCAGTGATTGTGTCAGGAAGGTGAGCATCACAGAATGCCAGGTTATTAAAACAAAGTGTTCTTGCATTGAGGGAATACTTGAAAGGAAGCCCAACATCCATCTGCTACCTTAAAACTATGTACAATAAATAGATGTACCTAGATCTATTTCCCTATCATATAAAATGTATTTACACATATACATGCCAGCATTTAGACCTCTAGAGATGCCCTTGGCCTCCTAGCTCTTTTCTCTCTCTCCTTTTATTTTCCTCTTGTCCCACTATCATGTTCCAAGCCACGGTATTTTCAAGGGGCTCATATGCATATGAAAGATGGGCATTGAGGGACTGGGCCCTGGTGGCGCAGTGGTTGTGTGCAGGACTGCAGCCCACAGGGTTGGCGGTTCACATCCAGCAGCAGTTCTCCAGGAGCAAGGCTGGGCTTCCTACTCCCACTAAGGCAGTGATGCAAAAAAAAAAAAAAAAAAAAAGATGGACATTGAATAGGGAAGACCGAGAAAGAGTCCGTGCATTTGAATTGTGGTGCCAGAGAATAATATTGAAAGTATCATGACCTGCTAAAAGGACAAACAAATCTCTCTTGGAAGAAATGCAGGAAGAGTGCTCTTGGGTGGCAAGAATGGAAAGACTTCGTCTGACCTATTCTGGACATGGTACCAGGAGAGATCAGACCTTGGGAAAAAGTCATCATGTTTGGTAAAGTAGAGGGGCAGGGGAGAAAGAGGGAGGCCTTCAAAGAGATGAATTGACACAGTGGTTGCGACAATGTGCTCGGGCACAGGAAACCTTGTGAGGACTGGCCCGGACTGGACAGTGTTGTGTGCTGCTGTGCACAGAGTCTCACAGGTCGGAACCGGCTCACCACTGCAGCAGCGCTCTGGAGGCAGGAGTTTCTGTTTATTGGTATGTTCACATGGTGCCATCGTTCTGTGATATGGACCCCTTCCTCAATCTACGCAGGACCCAATCATCTTTGAGAATCACTCTCAGGGTCTCTTCCTCGGAGGCCATCCAGTCCTTGCCCCCACCCATTTCCCCAGCAGTAGGATGCGGCCCGGATTTGTCAACATCAGCACAATGGCTCCTGGGGCACATAGGGGTGGGTGGTCCTTTATTCAGGGAAGTGAGGGGGCACAGTCCTGTGTATCCTGTAATTTTTCGCTATGTCTTTCACTACTACCCACTAGGCAACAGCAACATGTACACACACACACACACACACACACACACACACACCATTCCAGTTGCCACAACCCAATGCATTGTGGGTCCATGGCCCTAGGGTCAAATGCTGCCTCCTGGCAATGCTACAGGACAGAGCAACAGTTCCTTAGGATGTCCCAGGTGGTAAATAAACCTTTACAGGCACAGAGGGCCTCGTCTTCCTTCCGTGGAACAGCTGTGGTGGGCTTGAACCGCCAACCTTTCGATTATCAGCCGAGTGCTTCGCCACCACACCCCCGGAGCGCCTTTCAAAACGTTTCTGTGGTCATTAGGGGCCCTTGAGTCTGCCCTGACTCATAGTGGACCCATGTCCAACAGAACAAAACTCCACCCGGTCCCATTAGTTCCTTGGATTGGATTGGGGGTACCTCGGCTCTTGCTTCCCGGTGCTGAAGGAATTCCCTGGACCAAAGCACGTTTGTCAACCAAGTGACTTTTATGAAGAAAAGGGAAATTTGGGCTATGGAAGTCTCAAAAAGCACACAATGATCGGGTGCACACAGGGCTGTGAGGGAGCCACGCAGGACTTCCTGGATGAATTGAAAAATGAGGTGGAAAAATATAAGAACTGGAGCATCCTTCCATGCTGACAACACCAGAAAATCATTGAGTCTGAGAGAGAGGAGTGTGGGCCCTGAGTAGACCCTGGGCGGGCAGGCAGGCAGACCCTGTGCACCTGCACGTGGGAGAACACACCTGAACAATGAGGGGTGAAACAGAACTTCATGTCGCAGGTTCTTATCTCCTCCGGCCTGAGGGGTGTGGTTGAAGGTATTGGCCAACCTCGTTGGCTGAGTTTAAGCCCACCTGTGTGAGGTCCTGTGGCTGGGCCTAGTCTGTGCACCCAGGTGGACCTCCTACCAGGGGTTAGGAGGGTTGTGTCTGAGAACCTCAGTCTGGATCTTTCCATGGGTGTGCAGAAGCCAGCCCCCCACAACTAATCACAGGTTTGGTAGACGCACTTGTACGGTTAAGATATATAAAGATTTTAGTGAAGTCATAGAGAAATGGGAGAGGTGGGAGAAAGATAGTAAAATGAAGAAGTCAGACACAATTCATGGCAGCATGCTCACCTCAACTCCTCTTGGTGGGCCACGTGGAGATGGGAGACGAGAGGGCAGGAGAGAAGTCTTGTAAGATCTTATTACTAACCAAAGCTTATATACCTTGGGAGGCATGCAAGCCCCCTGAATTCAGATAGCAATCTACATCATAGGAAGTTGGTTATAATCTAGGCACTATGAGCAATAGGAGGGGGATGATTTAGGGTGTACACACAATGGTAAAGGGTGGGAATAGGGGTACATATGTGGCAAGATGGGTGGACCCTAGACTCAGTATAGTAGCTTAACCATAGTCATCCTGGAGTGATGCTGGGCTTGCCTTAGGGCTCTTCTTCAATATCAGAAGGGAGTGGGGTGAGTCAGACTATACAGCCTGGTTGCTCCAGATACCCTTAAGGAGAATGACCTCTGACCTGCTTTTGTTGACTTCCTAGTGTACAGTCATTGACCTTGTGCAGCAAGCAGCGTCTTGAGTTTGGCATATATCTGGAGGAGACAACTTGGGAGACATCTCTCTGCATCTCACACAGAGGTGTCTCAATGGGTGCCTGCTTGTTTCTCAACCCCTTTGCTGTGGCCCAACACAGACATTGGGGAGACAACCCCGCGTCCCTCTTCTGGCGGCCTCACAGTCCCCTCCCCCCCCCCCATCCTCACCGCGGTTCTTATGTCTGGGCCCATCGCTGTTGCTTCTGTGTCTGTCAGTCCTTCTGAGCGAGGGCCTCCCCCTTCTTCACTGCCTATCAGCCTTCCCAGGCACGAGGTCCTTCCCAAGGGACTGCTCTCTCCTGACAACATGCCCAAAGTCGGCCAGACGAAGACTCAGCATCCTTGCCTCTAAGGAGCAAGAGTGTGCTTGTGCCTCTTCCAAGACCGATTTCTTTTCAAGTATTTTTGCTCTCCAGACATTGCCACATGGCCCTGGGGGCCAAAGATGCCTCGGGCTGAGACTCACTGGGATGGAGGGTTCCTCCTCCCAGCGATCACAGGGATACCTGGACAGCAGAGCTCCTTTCCTCCCGTTCTTCTGGTCAAGGTCACCCCGAACACCATTACTTCACTCTCGGCCAGTTTCAACACAGGCCAGTGAATTTCAGTTCCTGTTTATCACAGCCTAAAGGGAACCTGGTGGCTCCGGGAATGCAGACCTCAGGCTGCGATCTGAAAGGCTGGCCACAAGAAGCCACCCACAGCTCCTCGGAAGAAAGACGGGGTGTTATACTCCCATCAGTGGTTCCCATCTTGACAGCCCCTCCCCGCCCCCGTCTCTGTGAATCAGCACTGACTGGGTGGCAGTGAGTTGGAGGTGTAAAAGGGGGACCTTGTTGGCATAGTGTATTGCGCATTGGGCTGCTAATACCAAGGGTGAGCGGTTCCAAACCACCAGCCACCCCTCCCCTAGAGAGTTCCCGTCTTGGAAACTCATAAGGGGCAGTTCTAACCTGCCCTGTACGACCCCTTCTTTTTTGGAATCGACTCAATGGCGAGGAGAAAGGGGAGCTTGGGAAACACTTAGGTCTTTCTCCCCGTTTCTTCATTTATTAAAGACTGTGTCCTGGGAATAGCAAGAGGAAGGCTCGTTTGACCCCCAAAGGGGTCGTGGCCCCCAGGTTGAGAACCACTGGTTTAGAGGACGACCTCCACAAGTCTTGAGCGGATTCCTAAGGGCCAAATGCACCTGTTTCTCCAGGAGACACGAACACACTCTTCACATATATCCCTCATACGGTGATACATTGTCTCCTACAGGCGCCTGGCTGCTCCTACCCACTAAAGAAGATACTTATCTGTTAGAGCATCTGCTGCCTCTGTCTCCCATTCCTAAGGATTGCATAGATGCACCTGCTTACTCACCTGCCAGATACTTCCTTGAAAGTGCTCTTTTAGAGGACTCAGGATATTCGAGATTAGCACATTGACCATTTTAAGAGTCACACACAGAGACACCCATAAAAGGGAGGGAGGTGAGTTCTGCTCTGCAGAGCGTTCATAGAATGCTCCCCATCACCCACCACTAGGGGAGCATCAAACAAATTGCTCTGACTTAGCGCACCCAGTGGCATCGCCTGGGAAGCTTCTCTCAGGGCACAGTGAGTTTTTCCCACCAAAGCAGTTTCTCTTGAACCTCGCTTTTGTTTGTGATGGTCAATTGGAGAGCGCATCATGCAGCTCTGAAATATTGTTTCCTGTTTGGGACAAATGCCACAGAAAGTGTGGTGGCGTGGAACACAGCTTACAAGGACAGCGACAGCGATATGGGGGAAACTCGAGTGTACAAGCGGTTTTCTCGTTTCAAAAAGATGAAAGGTCTATCGATGACAAACCCCGTTCTGGACATCTGTCAACTTCTGGAGCAGACAAGCACGTTGACTCCTACTGCATTTTGGAGTCTGTTCCCCCAGCTCAGACTGCTCATCAACTTTTCCATTTAGAGGTTCTGAAAAGACTGAGTAACAGTGTGTAACCAAAAAAGGCTGGATATGCGGCAGATGGGGGATTGGTTTTGCCACAGCCACAGTGCACCTGTTCACATATCCGTGCACCAGTTTTTTGGCCAAAACAATCATGACTCTCTTACTCACACACTTTATTCACCTGACCTCACTCCTTTCAACCTGTTTTCGTTTCCTCGAATGCAGAGGGGCATGAAAGAACAGCAATCTGACCATGTAAAATAAGTGAAGGGGAAAAAAATGAGATGCTGTCAACCATCCAAATCAATGAGTTTGAAAAATGTTTTGGAATCACAAATTTGACAAATGCATTAAGTGTCATGGAGAGTGCTTTGAAGGTGATAAGGGTGTTTTGTTAAAAAAAATTTTAAATATATAGCTTTGAAAAAATCCATTTTTTACCCTTCATGTGTAGTAAGAGACTTGCAAATCACATTACTCTAAAACCTTATCCTTGAATAAATTCGAGTCCTTCTTCCGACATTGAAGACAAGATCCCTCTGTCCCACTGTCTGTCATACTTTTCGTCCATGATTGTACATGTTCCGCCTAAGAACCCATTCAAGTGTGAGGCTGGATCTCACATTAGCATATTCAAAGCAACTCTTTCAATGCATTAGGGTACAACCGAAGTGAAGCAGTCAATGTCTGGAAGAAAGAGAAGGTTCTGTGATAGATCCAATTGGCAGAGATATTGGAATGATCAGATCGGGAGTTTAAAATTGCTGTGATCAATATGCTAAATGTTCAGTGAGGCAGGAAGGGAAAAAAAGAGGAGCTGATACCAAGGGCTCGATAGAAACGAAATGTCTAGAAAATAACGATGGCAGCCTAGGTACAAATATGCTTGAGACAGTTGATGTGTGGATTGTTATAAAAGCTGTAAGAGTCCTTATGAAAATGATCCTTTAATTTAAAAAAGATGTTCAGGGTGTGGGGAGTGAACTGCATGCAGAAAACAAATGAGTAACATAAGCAGCAAAATGGAAATTCTTAGAAGGAATCAGAGGAAATCTTCAAAAATCAAAGTTTTGCAAAGAATAAGTAGTTGTGAACACTTCATGAAGTGTTCATGAAGACTAAGCCATGCCTTCCCCAAGCTGTGGTATTCTCCAGTGCCTTGTATGCATGTGAAACTCAGGCATGGAGTCAGGAAAACCACAGAAGAGCTGAGGCCTTTGGATTGTGGTGCAGGAGGAAAATATTGAAAGTACCACGGACAGACTACTCTAAGGACAAACCAATTTGTACTGGAAGAAGAAAGGAACAGAGTGTTCTTAGAGGCAAGGATGGCCAGACTTCATCTTACATGCTTTGGTCATACTGTCAGGAAAGCCCAGTCTCTGGAGAAGGGTGTCATGTTTAGTAATGTTTAGGGGCAGTGAGAAAGAGGAAGGCCCTTAATGGGATGATTTGACACAGTGGCTCCGTCAACTGGCACAGGCACAGGAACTAGGGTGTGGAAAGTGCGGGACCATGCAGTATTCCCTCCTGCTGTGCGTTGGCTGCTGTGGGTCAGAGGAGACTTGGTGGTCCCTAGTAATATCAACCAAGTCTTCAAGATGTCATAACAGCAATACTACCATGACCTGTCTGTCCCACCTACTCCCTCTCACTTCTTCTGATTGTCCCTGGGTGTTTCACTCCCAAGACAAGCCTCTTCAAAAATGATGTCCAGCTATAGACTGAGCTCTAATGGAAAGTGATCCTGAAGGTGGCTTTCTGTGGGAAGCAGAGGACCAGGAAGAGCATGGCCAAGTGCTCCACGCTCATAATTCAGAATCTGGAAGGCTGACTCTGTGGAGGGAGGCTCTAACATTTGTGAAATAGAGATGACTTCCGGTCACCTTCTCCCAATGAAAAATCATCCCCACAAGTATTCCCCCCATAATTGTGCTACTTTAAAGATGCCTCTTAGAAGCACAAGACTGCTTGCTCCCTATCTGCCTGGAGGCTGGAAGAGTAATCAGGTTCTATCACCTGTCCCACGCCAAAGCACAGCCCTTCTGATGCTCATCATAAACTGTTCCCCCGGAGAGCACTCAGAGACCTTCCAGGTTGAGGTAGCTCAGGGTCATCCAAAGTTAAGGGACCAACTGACCTCTAGTACCTGCCCATCCTGTCACGCATGTGACTGGCTTGGCTTGCAAGTCTGATGATTATACAAATCCGTTGGAAAACATATTCTCTCTCTGGACCCTGACTTCGGGAAAGGTGAGCACCCTGCATTCCTTATCGGTCTGTGTTTCCACAATTGCACACACCACTCCTCAGGACCCCTTCGCGGGTGGGGCCCTAAACCCACAGCTTTTTACCACCAACATGCCCCAAACCCACGGTACCAGCCCTTCCACTCTCCATCCACAACTAAATGCATGTTGAGTGGTGAATGTGGAAGCGAAGAAAACCTCACTGAAATGGACTCAGCAACCCTATGAGACAGGGTAGAACCGCCCCCGTGGGTTTCTGAGACTTTCTTTTTCTTATCATTTTACTGGGGCTCATACTCCTCTTATCATAATCCATACATACACCTATTGTACACAAGCCGCATGTGTACATTTGTTGCCATTATCATTCTGGAAACATCCTCCTTCTACTTAAGCCCTTGGTTTCAACTCCTCATATTTCCCCTCCGTCCCCCCTCCCCCTCCCTCATGAATCCTTCATAATTTACAAATTATCATTATTTCATCATACTGCCCGATGTCTCCCTTCACCCATATCCCGTTTTCCGTACCCGAGGGAGGAGGTTATGTGTAGATCCCTGCAATTGGTTTCCCCCTCTCTATTCCACCTTCCTTCCACCCTCCCCATATCACCATTCTCACCACTGGTCCTGAAGGGATCATCTGTCCTGAATTTCCCATGTTTCTGGTTCCTATACACACCAATGTACATCCCCTGGTCTAGCCGGATTTGTAAGGTAGAATTGGAATCATGATGGGGGGGGGAGCATTTAAGAACTAGAGGAAAGTTGCATGTTTCATTGTTATTTCTTTATGGACTCAAAAGCCTCGTTTTTCTCCTGTGGAGCATCTGGTAGTTTCAAACTCTGACCCGATGATCAGAGGAGCTGGTGATCTCAAATTCTGACCACTGTGCCACCAGGACCTGTTCCAATGAATATGTGAAGCTCTCATAATATCCCAGATACAGAGTAAGCAGCAGGGGCAGGAAAGATGACAATAAAATTAAAATAAAGCCAATAATGAGAGTAGTGGTACAGGAGCATAAGGGGGAGGTGTGGGGAGAGATGAGCTACCTATAACTCCCTCCCTGGGGAATAGACAACAAAAAGTGGGTGAAGGGAGATGTCGGACAGTGTAAGACATGACAAAATAATAATAATTTATAAATTATCAAGGACTCATGGGAAGGAGCTGGGAAGAGCATGGAAAAATGAGGAGCTGATACCAAGGGCTCAACTAGAAAGCAAATGTTTTAAGAATGATGATGGCAACACAATGGATGGATGGATGGATGTTGATAAGAGTTGTACGAGCCCCCAATAAAATGATTTTTTTTTAAATAAAAGAACTGTCTACCCACAATGAGTTACCAGAGCAGTCAGAGCACAGCTAACAAGATAATTTAAGTAACTGCTGCAGAACAATCTGTCCCCCAATATATGTGCTGTAAATCCTAAACCCTATACTTGTGGCTATAATAGAATTCAGGAATGAGTTTTCTTTCTTACATTAATGAAGGAGAAGTAGTGGGTTTGGCTTACGTCAATCTCTTTTGGGGATACAGTAATAACTGTGAGATCCAGAAACTGTTATAAGGCCGAGAAAAAGTGCAAATAGTTCCCCTTTATTTTATTTTTTTTTGGGGGGGGGGGCCATCACTGCTCTCAGGTGGTGGGAGTAGGAGGCGCAGCCTTTGCTCCTAGGAGCTGGAATTGAACCTCCATCCCAGTGGGCCGCAGTCCCGCGCACAACCACTACGCCACCGGGGCTCAGCCCAGTTCCCCTTTAATAGTAAGAGCCATTGAAAGGGGGTATGACTGCACCCTCCCCACGGTGGAAAGCGTGTGAAAGCGAGGAAACAAGGCGATTCTGTCTCGTTCGCGGCAGGCGGAGTAAATGGAGCGAGCAGAGACGCAATCAACAGATGCCAGGCCGCAGGGAGATCACCACGCTGTCAAGAAATCGCTGACTTTGACAAGGCCAGCTCTGTCCCCCAGGACCTACCCGGAGAGAGAACGAGAGAACGCCATCCCCCGAGTCCTAGCCAGGAGGAGAAAATAGATGTTTGTTAAAAATCGCTGCCTTAGAATATGTTGCTTACAGCACCATTGGATAAACAAGGCAACAGCCAGAAGCGTTTGGAAGATTTAAAAAAAAAAAAAAAGGCAGAGTTAGCGACACGTTATGGAATCACCAGCTCAAAGCCAAGGGGAGAGGCAGTTTTCATTGGAGGCGGGTCAAGAAAAGCCCCCTGAGGGAGAACGTGGGAACCCGAGTTTCCAAGGCAACGTTTACCACTCCCGATTGGCTCAAGTCCGGGGCATGAGATTAGGGGGCGGGAGAGCGAGGTGCATTTTCAGCCTAATTGGTTCTAGAAGCCGTGCATCAGCTCCACCCGCTTTTCTGATTGGTGGAAGAGGAGGCGGTCCGTCGCTGATTGGCTGCGGAGTGGGCACGCCCGTCCGAGGCACGCTAGGCGAATGGCGCTGTCCCGGCGGCTTTTGCAGAGTTGATTTGCCTAGTGCTGCGCGGATCCCCGACGGGACTTTGGCTTGTCCTCCCAGACCTGGGCTTTTCGGGAGCCAGGACCCCCTGTTTAGTCAGGAAACCCAGCAGTCTGCTTGCCCTTATGCTGGGAGCCCTTCATGGCGTCGGTTAGGCAGCCATAACGGTTTTTCCGGCCAGCGAGCCCCTCCCCACACGCGCCCCTGGATCGAATGAGCCACGTGGTAGAACGAAGGCTGACTGCAAATCCGTTAGAGTTGGGCAGGCTACCCGAGAGCCCGTCCACACACTCGTCAGTTCACCAGGCACCCCTGTCTGTGTGTCTCCAGTCTGTCGGTCCATCTGCTCAGGCAGAAGGGACAGCAAGTGGGTCACCAGTGCACCACTAAGCCAAGCGAGGGGTCACCAGTGATCAGGTGAGTGCTGTTCGGGGCAAAGAGTTCATCAGATAATCCATCTCGTCGCAGCCTCCCCCCCTTCATGGTTAATTAACTCCCGCTAAGTCCCTCTGTCTCCGAATAAATTAATCTCCCTATAAGGTACGCAGCTGCTAATCGCTTAGTTCTCCCATGCGTAAGCCAGTTAATCAGTTCCACTGTCAGGCGTTGGTTTCCCCGGAAAAAAAATCCGTTTTCGGTCAGTCTAAGTAGGTCAGCCATCCCATGTCAATCATTCCGTTGACAAGTCCACGGAGATCTGCTGAAAGAGAGACCCCCTCAGGGAAATGCCCGCACAGGCGTGCGTGGGCACAAAGCATGCCCAGGAGCCTGTGGAAGAACGGGGGGGTGGGAAACACGAAAGGAGAAATGACAAGATGAGAAAACGTGAGTGTCAAGGGGAGAACAGAAAGGCTCCCTGAAGATTTGTCTTGGAAATACGCTTATAAAGCCTGACTGAGAGGAACAAGAAGTCCGAATTTGAGAGCGGGGCCATCGCCTCGCAAGAAAACTCACACATGGTCCAGATGAGGGAAAGAAAACGAAAATCGGGCAAGGGGAGAAGCCTTGACCAAATCCATTTGTTCCAACATATCCCATGTAAGGTTGTCCCATCAGAGACGGGGAAGGTAACTCATACACAAAGTACACAGGTGCTGGGGGTGCCGAAAAGTCAAACTGGACAGGTTTGATTGATGGAGAGAAAGAGGTGATTTGTTTTGACATGGAGAGGTCAAGAGTTGGGGAAGTGTCCCCTCAGAAAGAACCTGTCCGT
>PVJH01026581.1:0-29992 GCA_004026705.1 Nesogale talazaci
CCTCATGAAACCTTGATAAGCTATAGATCATTATTTTCATACCTTACATTGTCCCCTGCCACCCTTCACCCACTTTTGTTGTTCATTCCCCTGGAAGAGGTTGGATGCTGATCCTTGTGATCAATTTCCGCTTGCCTACCCCACCTTCCCCCTTATCCTCCTGGTATCTCTGTTTTTCATTGTTGACCCTGAGGGTTTTATCTCCCCTGAATTCCACTGTGTTACCGGCTCTTATCTGGAGCAGTGAGTATGTTCTTGTCTAAGCCGATCTGTAAGGGAGGACTGAGGTCATGATGGCGGAAGGAAGCATTATGGAACTAGAGGAATGTTTGTGTGTTTCATTGGTGCTACACTGCACTCTGACTGGCTCATCTCTTTGTTGTGACTCTTCTGTGAGGGGATGCCCAATTGTCTACAGATAGGCTTTGATTCTCCACTCCACCCCTGCCCCCCCAATTCACATCGGGTATGATTTTGTTCTAGGTCTTAGATGCCTGACACCTGGTTCCATCGACACCTCGTGACCATACAAGCTGGTGTGCTTCTTCCATACGTT
The DNA here is from genome assembly GCA_004026705.1 of Nesogale talazaci. Lineage (NCBI taxonomy): Eukaryota > Metazoa > Chordata > Mammalia > Afrosoricida > Tenrecidae > Nesogale > Nesogale talazaci. Next base: position 557 of record PVJH01026581.1, read on the forward strand.
GCTTCTCAGCTAGATGGCCCCTTGTTATCTTCAAGTCTTTTTAAGACCCAAGAACCTCTATCTTTTGATGGTGCCCAAGAAGTTGGCACCATTAGCTTTCTTCACCACATTTGCTTATGCACCCATTTTTTTTCTTCAGCGGTCTTGTTGGGAAGGTGAGCATCACAGAATGCCAGCTTGTTAGAATGAAGTGTTCTTGTGTTGAGGCCCAATGTCCATCTGCAACCTTAACTCTTAACATATAGCTATGAATACATAGATCTGTTCCCCTCTCATTATATATAAATATATTTACATGTATACGTGTCTGTATTTAGACCTCCATAAATGTCCTTTGCCTTCTGGTTCTTCCCTCGATTTCCTTTTCCTTTCTTCTTGTTCCATTATCATGTTTGACCTTCACTCAGGTTTAGTGATTCCTCACTGCTACATTGCCCTTGATTAAGCCCCACTAGGCATCCTACGCCCTTCTCTCCATTGTCTTTAGTTCACTTGTTGTTCTCTTGTCCCTGGGTTGGTTTCCACCCACCCCCTTCCTTTCTCCTACCTCCCCTTCTCCAGTATCCCTCCCGGAACCATTGGTCCTGTTGTTTTCCTCTCTGAATTGTTTATTCCACCTATCTTATCTGGATAGACATGCAGAGACATTAATAAATGGGAAAAACAGGCAAAGTCAAAGAAAACAACAGAGGAAGTCAAAACCAACAAAACAATAACAAAAAAGAAAAACAAAATAGCCACAGCAAAAAGAAAGCCACTGACAAAAATGGAAAAGCTTCTAAATAGTTCAAGGTCTTTTTTATTGGCCTTTAGGAGTGTTATTCAGTCGAATCTGATGGGGTGCCCCAATCTGTCTTCAAAGTCTGTTTTTCATATTCCCCAGGGGTTTCATCAGTCTTCTCCCCCTGCTGCTTGGCTGCATGCCCTCAGTGCCTTGCCCCAGCGTGATGGGACCAGACCATGCACTATTTCCACATCGTGTCTCCAGTGCTGTCCCCCACAGCATCATGGTTCAGTGAGGGACGCCGGGTCCCCTGATGCGGCCAGCCCTATGGTCCTCCCCGTGCATCCTCTGCTCTGAGCAGGAACATCGTCCTCGGGGCTTGGTGGGCCAGGATGTGTTCCTCTCCTTCTCCATCCCTCTTCATTTCTCCAGTGTGCTCTAATCAGACATGCCCCTCTCTCCAAGCTGTAGTTTCAGTGTTGCCCTATGAAGTGCATTCTTCTGGGCTGGGGGTGGGATGTGGTGTCCTTAAAGTTGGGATTGGGGCCAGCCCCGCAGACCTCTCTATTAGTTCCCTGGAAAAATAAGGAACACTTCATGAATTTGCATTTCATGCTTGCACAGGGGCCATGCTAATCTTCTCCGTCTTGTTCCAATTTTCGTACATGTGCTGTCGAAGCAAGCATGATTGTAACTCTTTATGGGAGTAGAAAGCCTGCTTTTCTCCTGATGAGCATCTGGTGGTTTCAAACTGCTGACCTTGCAGATCATAACCCAGTGTGTAGCTACTACACCGCCAGCGCTCCTCATCACTCTGTAAAGTTAGTGGACATCTTTAGGGCAACATTGATTGACGTACTTCATCCATTCACTCAATGATTCATTCATTTACAGATATATTTGGAGTGGTTGATATGTGCATGCTGTCATTTCATCAAAACTCAACCCTAATGCATGCCCAGGAAGTCCATTCCAATTCATCGGAACTCTGCATAGGGTTTCTGAGATTGTATGTCTTTACCAGAGCAGACAGAGTCACCTTCCTCCCCAGAAAGGGCTGCGGGATGGGGACTGAACCTTGCCATTTGCAGTCCAACGCTGTTACAGAAAGATGGTTAACACATGCCCCTGCATTCAAGGAGCTTCCGATCTCAGAAGAAAGAAGATCTGTGCTTATGATGAAGTTCACAGAGGAAAAACATTGGTGATGCCTAGGAGCCAACTTTGAAGAAAAGAGTTGTAAAGTACAACTGTGACTTTCAGTTCTGGAACAAATGTGTAAAAATTGATTTAGCGAATGCAGCTTCTGTTCTTAGTAAAATGGCCATCTTGGAGGCTGTTAATTTGTTCCAACAATCCACACGTTGAAATTACCCACAGAATGAGAGCAATTTCTTTTCTTCTCATTACCTCTGGGGAAGAGTTTTATTTTGTCTGAAAGACAGCACTGTCCGACTTCGTAGCCTCCCTTAATTATCCATTTGTATTTCTCCTTACTGTTTCAAATACCTGATTGATCTTCAAAGGGCAAAATTATGCCCCAATTTAAGAAATGAAAAAACATGTAGGCCAGTTTCTTTAGGGAGGTTCTCAGGAATTCAATAAATACCTCCAGCAGTGGAGCATCATTAGAGTAAATAACTACATTGAAGAAGAGAACATTTCCTGAGGATGTAAGGGCTGGTATGTTGTTTAGTGTCCAATCAGAGCAATCTCATGAAGAGTGGACCCAACTGTGGCCCAGTTCTACAGCAGTTCACAAGCATAGCTATCTTTGAATCCACCATCACAGTCATCCTGTGTGTTAGTCCGGGCTGACTAGAGAAACAATTCATAGACACGCACATGGATATAAGGGTACAGTTTATATACAAGAGGAATAGGACACTAAGAAAGCATCCCAACCCAGTCCAGCTCAAAGTCACAAGTCTGATACCAGCCCATATGCCAGTCCACAAAGTCTCCCTCCGACTCATGAAGTCACAGACCAGTGGGTGCAGAGTCCCGGCGCTGGCAGGGGTCTCCCAGGACTCCTCGCTTCCAGGACTCAGCGTCCATCAACAGCATCCAGTGGTGGTAGAAGCAACTCAGCGCTGGCAGGGCTCTCCATGTGGGTTCGCCAGCTTCAGAGGTCTGGTTCCATCAGGGTAAGGCTGTGAGGCTTCTCGTCCAGCTCTTTCAGTTCCTCGGATGCTGCCATCTTGTCTTGTCTGTGATTCATCATCTCTGAGACTAACTCCCAACAACTGGGGAGATAGTTTCTCATCTCCATGAGGGAAATATCTTGAGACTTCCCAGAAGTCTTAGAAGGAAGCCATGCCCACACGGAGGCCTCCTTGGCTACTCAATGGCTATCTCCAGACTAGCAGGCCAGACTCCATCCCTACATCTCAATCATGAAATTTACATAAGCATATGACTGCCACATCCTGTCAGTCCATGTCTTTGAGGGTCCACCTCTTCTTCACTCACTCTCTACTGCACCAAGCATGAAGTCCTTCTTTAGAGGTTAGTCCCTTTGGATAATGAGTTCCAATCATGAGAGATGAAGCTTCACCGTCCCTGTGTCTAGCAGCTTTCTGACTGTACTTCTTCCAGGAAGTTCTGGTATGATGGGTTTATAAGGACCCTTAGTGCTTACCCTTCGTGACTTGAAAGTGTAACTATGCAAGAGATGGGGAATGACTGAAGGGCTGGTTCCATCAGCTAAGTCCTTAAGAGTTCAAAGAAGAGAAAAACATAAGCACTAGCGTGAGTAGGTGTGGACCAACAGGTAGATGACAAGGTTTTGACAGAGCCAGCAGAATGCACTTGTTGAAATATAGGCCAGTTTGGTGAGAGGCAAGGTGGAAGTAGAGTCTAGAATGTAACCCCCCTAAACTTGGACTATGCTAATAGCATAGAGAATGTGATAGGATTTTCTTTTCTGGATGGATCACTCGTAGGCACCTTGACCCCACCAACTCCAGAATGGAGAAAAGTAGTTCAGAGTTACAGCAATCAGTTAAAACGAACAAACAAAAATAATAAGGGAAGGAGAGCAACATCTTGATTCTTTTAAAGTATGAAGGCACTTGATGAAATACAAGCATTAGGCATTACCTACTGCTGGGAAGCCTTTTGCACAAGCGTAACAAACAAGCCAGAGAAACGTCACAGTCTATTTTTAACCACATTGCTATCCGCTGGACGTCCATGCATGGCCACCTTGTGTACACAGCAGAGCTCAAGGTCATCTGCTCCAGCACCATCTTCCTGGTTGTTGATATGTTTGAGACCCTTGTTATAGCTCTCGTGTTGATTGATTTCATGGGGGGGGGGGGCGGTTTCCTTTGTTTTTGTCGACTTGGCCAAGCCTAATGTCCTTTTTAAGTGATTGCTCTGCCCTGACCATATGTCTAAAGTCATCAGGTGAAAGTCTCCCCATCCTGGCCTCTAAGGACCCTCATGACGGAGGTATGGAACCTGTGGTAGGCATCAGAGCCCACTGCTTGTCTGCCACTTTAGCACGCCGTGGCTTTGTCTTTAACCAAGCTTGTCTCCACCTGCTCCCTCCTGTAGCTTGAACCCCTCTCTCCACCTACTCTTCCTCCTTGACCTATGAGCTCGTCAAGTCTCTCCCCTTTTAAATAACGGGGTCTCTTTGTGGCACAACCGGTGAGGTGTTTGACTACTCATGGAAAGGTGGACAGTTCAATCCCAGAGATGCCTTGCCAACAGGCCTGTTGGTCTGTTTCTGAAGGAGAATCTTCACGACTCATAAATGACTGACAACAACTTGGGTGTACCTGATCCTCTCCACTCTTTCAGACAAAAAGTGGGTATCCTGACCTGTTGCCTCCTGTGTTGCTGGAAGTTATTTCACAGGCATATCAAATGCCAGTAGGTAACATCATGATAAATGGAGAAAAGATTGAAGCTGCCAAGGATTTCATCTTGCGTGGACACATAATCGTGCTCGTGGGGACAGCAGCCAAGATAGTAGACAAGGTCTTGCATTTGGTAAAGCTGCTGCACAAAGAGGTCTTGACCTCTTTGAAGTATTGGAAAGCAAGGACGTTGCTGCATTGAGGATTCAGGTGTGCCTGTCTCAAGCCACGGCATTTTCAACCGCCTCATGTGCACGTGAAAGTGAGCAAGACTACAGAAGAATCGATGGGTTTGCACAATGGTTCTGGCGAAGACTATTGAAAGTGCGTGGACTGTCAAAAGAACAAACAAGTCTGTCTTGGACGTGGGGCCGTCAGAATGTTACTTAGAAGTGAGGATGACAAGACCCTCTCATGTACTTTGAACATGAATCAGGAGAGACCAGCCCCTGGAAAAGGACATCATGGTTGATGGAGAAGGAGGGTACTGAAAAAGAGGAAGACTGTCTATGAGATGGACTGAGCCCAGAGGCTGCGACAATGGGCTCAGGCATAGGAACAGGTGTGAGGATGGTGCCGGCCCAGGCAGTGTTTCATTCTGTCATATGTCGGGTCACTAAAAGTCAGAACCCTCTTGATGGCATCTGACAAGACGGGCTTTAGGGTTATCAAAACGTTAGCGCATCCTTTGCTGCCTTCCTTTTCCAGTCTTTCTTCGCACGATGGTTTCCCATTCTCCCTCTCACCCAGCAGACGACCTTGTCTCTTGCCTGTTCTGAAGGGTGGCTTTTCAAACTGGAGCAAGCCTTGGAACCTCCTGGAGATTTGTGGCAGTGCAGCTTCTGGTTCGATATGGAGATGTGGGGTGGCTTCTGGTTCGATATGGAGATCTGGGGTGGTGCCCAAGAATCTGTATCTCTGACAAGCTTTTTGCTGTGGTTTTGGACTGCAAGCAAGACTCTTGATCTGTGCATCCCAAACCTTTGCAGATCATCTGGAGCTCTTACTTGGAAGGCAGACACGCCCCCCTCCCCCCCAGACTCTACTTGGCTTACTGAACCAGGACCCATATCCTCATGTACTCCAGCTCTTTGTCTTTAACCAAGCTTGTCTTCACCTGCTCCCTCCTGTAGCTTGAACCCCTCTCTCCAGCTACTCCCTGAACTATGAACTCGCCAAGTCTCTCCCCTTTTACATAACAGAGTCTCTTTGTGGCACAGCCGGTGAGGTGTTTGACTACTCATGGAAAGGTGGAAAGTTCAACCCCACCCAGAGATGCCTTGCCAACAGGCCTGTTGGTCTGTTTCTGAAGGAGAATCTTCACGACTCATAATTGACTTGACAACAACTCATGTGTGTGTGTGTGTGTGTGTGTGTGTGTGTATACCTGACCCTCTCCTCTCCTTCAGACAAAAACTGAGTGTTCCAACCTGTTGCCTCCTGTGTTAGGTCAGGGTGATAAGAGAAACAATTCCAGTGAAACTCATCTGTAAGTAAGAACTTTATATCAAGAAGCCTTATCTATTAGGAAAACATTCCAGCCCAGTGCAACTCAAGTCCACAAGTCCCTCTTCAGACTCAAGCAGTCACAAACAATGATGCAGAATGCAGGAAGATCACAGGACGATGGGTGCAAAGGCTTGTGGGTCCAATGACAGTCGATGCATTTTCAGGGCTCTGCTCACCAGCAGAGTCAGCCAGCAGAAGGTGAAGGCATAGAGAAAGAGAAGAGAGGTTCCTAGGATCCTCCTTATGAGAAGACCACACCCACAAGGCTAGAGACTCCACCCATATCTTCTTACAGGTGCCGCGTGGGAACAAAACCCCTATCACACATCCCCATCACTACCTTCCCATCTCTATTCCTTCCTGTTATTTTCCTTATGCCTGTGTGTCTCTGTGTGGAAAGAGAGTTACTGTGATCAGTGTAATTGATAACATGTGATTCACACCTAAAACCATTTTGAACAATGATTTTTCACTGTTTTTGATCAATTCAGAACCTGGTAAAAGGCATACTGTAACCTAGATGCTTTCACATCTGAGGGATGACTTTATTCTCGGAAATTCACACGGAAACATTGATTTTCCTCCTTCTAAAAAGAGCTCAGAATTTACTTAAACTTTACATTAGTCTGGGAAGACTAGAGAAACAAATTCATAAATGCTCATGTGTAAGAAAGAGCTTATATAGTCATTGTACATTAAGAAAACATCCCGGCCCAGTCCAGTCCAAGTCCATAAGTGCAATATTAGTCCACATGTGCAGTTTTAATCTATAAATTCCTCTTCATGCAAGGATGCTGAGTGCAGGAAGGTCACAGGCCAGCGGGTGGAAAGTCTTGTGGATCCAGTGGGCGTGGAAGCATCTCAGTGCTGATGTGAGTCTCCACAGGGCTCCTCCAGCTCCAGGGCTCTGGCTCCATCAGCCCAGCTCCCCGTGCCTTGTCAACAGGAATGTCTTGCAAGGAGTGAGTGTGTGCCCTGCCTCCTTAGCACCTTCAAATGAGGTCATCTGCCAACTGAATGACAGGCTAAGCTCTACCCCTTCTCAAGCTGACAGCAGATTCTGTAACAGCCACAAACTTCCATCCTTCACTCAATTGGTTAATCCCTCAGCAAATCTATTTGTGGATCAGGCAAGGTACACAGTTCTTCGCAGAACTTATCTCCATTTCCAAGGTCTTGCCAGCCCTTACTCTGTGCATGTCAGAACTACTCTGAGTCTCTGGAGGCCACGGGGTCGGTTCACATCTCCCAAGCCTGGACTCCACTGGATCCAGTGGGGGCACCTCTACCAGAGACTGGAGGGTTTTGGTATCTGAGAAGTCAGTAGAGATACGCTCAGCGAAGTTTTGATGTGTACAAACCTGATGAGTTTAGTCTAGCACAATCGTGATAAATACATGAGTTAGCTCTCTAAACCAAATCAAATTTAGGGCTGTCATGTCAATTCTGACTCATCATAATGGTCCCATAGGGTTTCCAAGCAGACGACCACAACTCCTCCTTCCCCCTGCCCCCCCCCCCCAACCTGTGGAGTACCTGGTGGATGTGGACTACTGAACTTTTGGTTAACAGAGAAGTGTCTTAACTAGGTGCCACCAGGGTTCCTCAATAAGACTTCATAACCTTCATTTAGAACTAGGCCATCCCAATTACCATGCTGATTGTATGGTTAGAGTCTCGATCCAGGCTTTAACCCTTCACTAGTGGTCTCTGAAAGAAGCAAGCTCATTCTCCTACATATTGGCTGTCCCTGCCTAGAGGCCAGGGGTGGACTTACAAAGGAATACTTGATGGTCTAGTCCACACTCAGCGCCTGGCCTTGTTCAGGCAGACGATGTTGTGCCTCTTCATTGCCTCTTTCCATAGAGGTTGCTGATTTGATTCCTGTGTATTCATTTCCAGGATTTGATTCTAATTGAGCTGGACAGACTGCCATTTCACAGCATGGACAGACTTCTTCTGAGTGCATTCCAGGACTCCTTTCTAATTTAGATGTCATTTCTTTTCATAGCATGGGCAGGCAGAGATTTCATAGCACAGACAGATATCTCTTGTGTATGGGTTCCAAAATTTGAATCTAATGAAGAGGCCATCCCTCTTCGTAGCATGGGCAGACAGACATTTCTAAATGCCCCACCCCTCACTGCTTCAAATGTCAGTCTCAAATGTGTTCTCTGGCAAAAAAAAAAAAAAAAAACCCTCAGAAAACTCTCGTTTTGCTGCTCTTTTTAAAGAAACGCTTCCCGTATTTATTTGAGCCCCTCCTTGTATGCTTGCTCTGTCTCCATGGATACCATCTTCCTTATATGTATCTGTTCACCGGAGACTCCAAGGCCATTTCCAGAATCAGGCACTGCAGTAAATTACTTTCCGGCCTTCTTGCTGGCAGTCTGCAGGGTCCACTTACCCTTTCCTCTGTGCTACGAAGAGACCAGCGATGGCCTAACAAGCTGCTGTTGCGGAGATAGGGAACAACCCCCAGGCATCCGTGGCGAGCCCTGGTGGAGCCTCAGTGCCCCGCTGCTAAGGAAAAGGACAGCCATTTGAAAGCACCGCTCTGTCTCCTATAAACACCACTGCCGGGTCAGGCCTGTGGGACAGTACTGCTCTGTCCTCCCTGGTGGCTCTGAGTCAGAAGCCACTAGAAAACCCACAGTCACGGCAACAGTATGGCTAAATGGGGACTCCCTGGGGGGTGGATGCAAATCCTTATCAGGCTGGGATGCTTACCCCAAAGATGGGCAGGTCAGATCCACCCCGAGGTGTCGTGGAAGAAAGACCTGGCGAACGATGCAGAAAACCAAAGGGGCCGTCGTTGAAAACCTGAGAGCGCACATCTTTACTCCAACACAGGCGGGGCTGTGGTGAGCCCGGGATCACAGCTGGAATCAAACTGCCAGGTATACCCCTGCCAAGAATATGAGCACCAACCCCACCCCACTACCCATAGAAATCAGAGCATGGACAGAGACTCAATTCTGGCTCAGAGAGACACTATGGGGCAGAAGAGAAAGGTCTCTGTGGGTTTCTGAGGCTTTTTAACTCTTTGGAGGAGTAGAAAGCCTCATTTTTCTCTAGAGTGGCGGCTAGTGAGTTCGAAAGGCTGACCTGGTGGTTAGCAGCCCAAAGTGTAACCGCTACACCATTGCGCTCCTTAGGAGAATAAAAGACTCTCCCCAAACGCACTGCCCCCAGTCGATTCTGACTCACAGTGATTCTTCTCTAGGGCGGAGTAGAACTGCCCTCTTTTTACAGGAGGGAGCAGACAGCCTCATCTTTCTCCAGGGGAGGGGACTTCTTGGCTAGCAGTCCGAGTCCCCACTGACGGCTCTGAAAAAGACCCTCCACATGGAAGTCACAGCTCTGGACTCCGGAAAAACGGCCACATCCACATCGGCAAGGGATGGAAAGTTGAAGTTGGTGACAATCTGTCCTTCAGAGCCACTGGTTTTTATCCCGGCCTCCGACCTTTCCGTAGTTCCACCCCCCTCCGTGCCCCTCTGCCGGCCTCCCCAAGTCCCCAGCGCAAAGGCGTGCTCACCCCTGGACCTGCAGCACAGACGGGTGCCCGTCTCCAAGGAGAAGCGTCACAAAGTGGCAGTGCGCGCGCACGCGCTCCCCCTGCAGCGCAGAGCTGGCCCGAGCTGAGCTGCACCTGGGAGCAAGAATGGCCCAGCTGCAGCCCCTGGCTCCGGCTCCCGTTCCGGCTCCTCCGGCTCTGTGCCCGGTTCAATGCCGCCACAAGACCCAGCCAAGTAAGACCACCCAGTCCGCGAGGGCGGGGCTTTCCTGGAGAAGGGTCGCTTGCTTTTTTTTTTTTTTAAGGGCGGAGGTCAGTCGCTTAGGGGGAAGAGCCCAGGACCCTGGGGTAGGAGAACGCAGGGCCTTGCCCTGGGCAAGCCCCACTACCTTGTGTGCTGCCGAGCCCCAGCCTCCTAAATCACGCCTTAGTTACAAATGATCCGGGCCATCCCTGGCACCCTGGTGGCACAGTGGTGAGGAGAGGAGGGCTGTTAACCGCCAGGTCAGCAGTTTGAAACCACCGGACGCTGCCCGGGAGAAAGATGAGACTTTCCGCTCCAGTAAAGAGTGACGGTCTGGGAAACCCACAGGGACCTTTCTCTCCCGCCCCAGAGGGTCGCTGTGCGTCAAGGGCAATGAGTTGAAAGCAGAAAATGCCCGGCTGGGAGGGAGCTGGAAACGGAAGTCTTCGGGGCCCGAGGTCGCTTAGACCCGTGGCGTAGACAAGCTCCGTGGTTTGTACCCACTCTGAGGCTCAGAAGGAGAAAGATCTGGGGAGCTGCTCTATGGGGAAGCCCCATGGGGTGCCCCTACCCTGTCACATGGGGTCGCTATGAGTGCGCGCGGCCTGGATGACACCTGGCACAAGCAAGCGTCTTAGAGGACAATGGGTCTAGGGCAAGGAAGAGAAGAGTGGGAATAAGGCCTGGAGAAGCTCTGCGGGTAGCGGCCCAGGGGGGGTCCTGGTCTCCCTGCAGGAGTTGGGCAATGGCTGACATAACAGGGACTTCCGGAGCCTGGGGAAAACCACCACACCTCTCTCCCCACTGTGAGTCTGCAGAGGCGAGGTGTCTCCCTCACAGCCAACGTCTTCACACACTCTCCCCACCCTGGGGGCTGTAGCAGAAACCCAAAGCGCTGGCGTGTCGCTGCCTCATCTAAGGGACAGCTTTTTCTCTCGAAGTTTCGTGTTCAAAGATGGACTGCTTCCACGTGGGGTTGGGCTGCGGCAAACTTCTGGAATAATTCTGCCTGGTGAGGAGGGGTGCAGAGGCCTTCCTCAGCTGCGTGGCTCCTGGTGCTACACTGTCAGGCATCGCCAACCAGCCCTGCAGGGAGGAGGAGCAGCGGGGGGCTGTTCAGTCGCATTGTGCTCAGCCGGATGGTGGTCTCTGGGAGGATGGATGAAACGTCCCTTGCAATGCACAGGATGCAAGTATTTACCAGACGCCTATCCACGTGGCGGTGGTGCCGCATGCGCATCTTGGATGCCACATTGGGATCCTCATAAATATTCTTGAATTGAATGGTGTCTCCTGGGACTTTAAAAGGCGCCGCTGTCTTTAGTTCTATTTCCCCATGATGTGGGGACAGTTGCTCTCGGTTGGGGCTGTAAGGCTTCTGTGAGTTGGCTTTGACTCGATGGCAGCGGCCTGAGATGGGGCAGGGTCGAACTTCCTCACGCCTTTCCAAGACTGCTCCGCTCTCCGGGAGCAGACGGCCTCATCTTTCTCTCTCAGAGCGGGCGGTGGGTTTGAGCCACGGACCTCGCAGTTAACAGCCCGCGCTTCACCCACATCGCCACCAGGGGGTCCTTCTTCGGATGGCAGCGTTTCCTAAAAAAACCACTTCACTTTCCTTGCCCTTTTAGGCATTGCTGGGGTTCTTTAAACCAGCAGGGAAAAACCTCGAACAACAGTTTATTGGTGTGGCGAGAGGGATGGATGGGAAGGTACCAAGGCCCTTGAGTTAATCTTTTTTTCCTTCCTATTACACATTGCTCTTTTACTTCTTGAACCCCTAAAGCAGAGAGCAACATTACGGCTTGAAATCTTTTTCTTCTGCAAAGTCGTTTGAACTCTCTTTGTGGCTGGCGGTGTTTGATCCCAATGGCCCGGTGTTTGCTGAAAAAGGGCCTTGTTTTACTTCCAGCAGGTAACACGAGCTGGGATTCCTACGCCACAACAATGAGAAGCGCCTTCACGCCGAAGTCCACGGTGGTGACGGTTCCAGTGCGGTAAGAGTCTTCCGCCAGTCAGATCCAAAGAAATCCAACTCGCTGCCCCTGAGGCCATTCCGACACACATCGTGCCCACACAGGGCGGACTAGAACTGCTCCCGCCCCTCCCCGTAGAGTGTCCAGAGCTGTACATCTCTCTGAAAGCAAATTGCCTCGTTCTTCTCCCCTGGAGCAGCTGCTAGCTTTGAACTGCTGCCCTCGTGGTTAGCGGCACATCACTTAACCCACTGTGCCACCAGGACTCCTCCTCCTGGATGCACACGCGTTTATTCCACCTGTGACCTGGCATTCTGTGTCTGAGAGAGCGTTGATGGCACAGTGGTTAGGTGGGCTGCCAACCACCAGGTTAGCAGTTTGAAACCACCAGTGACGGCGAGGGAGAAAGACGAGAATTTCTACTCCTATGAGGCGTTATAGCCTCTGAAAATCACAAGGCCAGTTCTATGCTGTTCTGTAGGGTAGGCAGTGAATTTGTTTCTTTGTCTATTCGGGATCTGATATGGACAGTGATATCAGCGAAGATTTAGTTCCAGCTATGACCCGGAGCCCCCAGGTCTCCCCTACTCATTCCCTCATGCTGGGTTTGCACAACCCTATCTGTCTCCAAACACCCCCGCCTTACAGTCACAACCACCTGAGACCAGAAGGGCGATGCTTCCCCGGGGACAAAGCTCAGAGGGTTAGGAAGTGGGGAGGAAGGTCAACAGGAAGCACAGGGAGAAGCAGGCTGAGAGGTGGTGCCTGTGTTGTTGCTGGTTGTTGGGTGATGTTGAGCCCGTTTGAGACCGAGAGCAACATCAGGGACCTGCTTCAGAGGATCCTCCGCCTGCTGCAGCATAAATGCCGACTCACAGCCACTCTCTCGGACGGACAGGGTAACAAGACCGTAATTCTCCATAGGAAGAGAAACCTTCGTCTTTCTGCCACGGAGTCACCGGTGTTTGCCCACTGCCAAGCCTGCGGATTGTAGCTGATCCATAGTCATGAAGTGACCAGGGCTCCTAGGAGATCCTGGGCTGTAGTCTTTATGGGAGCAGATCACCAGCTCTTTGTCCCACAGACTGTCTGGGTGGTTTTGGATTGCCGACCTTTCCCTCCACCCTGGTGACCCCAGGTGACTCTATACAGGCTGCAGACTGGTTGGATGAAGGGGTGGGTTGCTACGACTACCCATCACTGACCCTAGTGTTTCAATATAGAAGCCTTCACTCTCCCAATTCCCATCCGAATTCTCCCAGTTACTTATTTCTAAAGCAGTGTGGGTACCTTAGCTTAGCCAATCCCATGTGGCGACGTCCATTGTGACTTGCAGAGACCCCAGAGGACAGGGACAAGCCCCTGTGGGTTTCCGGTGCTGTAACTCTTTAAAGGAGCAGAAGCCTCATCTTTTTCCCCAACGATGGGGGGTTTGGACTGCTGACCATGCAGTTTGCAATCCAACCCAAAACCAACTACAACACCAGGACTCCACGCGTTGCAAATCAGAAGGCTACAGTATCCTAATTCCAGTCCTCACTCTCCAAGGTACTACTTTCTCAAACCGACCTTTCCAATCGCAACTGGGCCCTTTAACCAACTGCGTCTGAGAAGAAGTCTTGACCCAGAGCTGACCCAGAACCACCACCACCCCCTCCTGTCGTGGAGCGAATCCCATCTCATAACGACCCGACATGGGGTTTCTAACAGGATAAATCTGTATGGCACCGATGGCCTCCTCGTGTTAGGCTGGGTTTAGAAAAGCTCAACCAGTGCCACCCACCGATGGCCGAGAGAGGGCTTTCCATTGCGAAATAATGATGTACAAGAAAGCAGCCCGGTCCTGTCCAACTCAAGTCCATAAATCTTATAACAGGCCCTCCGTCCCTCTTCAGAATCACACAGTCACAGGCAATGATGCAGAATGCAGGAAAATCACAGGCGGGTGGTGCGAAGTCCTGTGGATCCGAGGTTGGTGGAAATAAGGCTGGATGCCTGCAGCTTTCAGGGTGGCCAGCAAGACTCAGGAAGGTGAAAAAAGAGAGAGCGAGAGCGTGTGTGCGCGCGAGAGAGAAGAAACAGGAAGAAGAAGAAAGAGAAGAGAAGAGGAAAGAGGAGAGGCAACTGGCCTCCAGAGAACTATATATATCCCAGTTGACCTGCAAAGGAGGGATCAGGCTGCCACCTGATGGACAGGCTAGACTCCACCCATATCTTCTTACGGGTGCTGTGGTGGCCAAAATCCCTAATCGTCACACTCCTCTTTCTCCTGAGGAGTGGCAGGCCATCCACGGCACCTCCTGGGCTCTGAACCTCAGTTAGATGTGCAGCTGTGTCACCCATACCATGGGTAGGTGGCTCTAAGAAACAGGAATCTATGGCCTCATGGGACTGGCGACTAAAAGTCCAACTTAGGGTCTAAATGGGGCCAGTTCCTCCCTGGGCAGTCACATTATTTGACATCCCTTCTTGCTGTTCTTGTTAGGTACCATCAAATCGGTCCTGACCCACGTCCCACGCCATCCTCGCATCTGTTCCCCCGTTCAGCCACGGGTGCAGCCAGTGTCCAGCCATCTCTCTGAGGGCCTTCCCCCTTTTCGCTGCCCCTCCCTCCACTTTACTCAGCAACGTGTCCTTCAAGAAGGCAGCCCAGGGGTAGAGTGCAGGTTTCTGTGAATGAGAACCCTGGTTCGTTCCCGACCAGGTCCACTCCCCACCCCCAAACGAGACTGTGTTCTGCGATGATTTGATTACACAGAGGGATAGTTTTCTCGCAAGACGTCTTGGATCCTAAAATAGCAACACATTTCAGATTGTTATCCCTTCGTTTCCGTTTAGAGCTCCCATATGCTCCAGATGACACATGGCTTTATTTCAGGAGCCTCTGAAATGACATGATTTCAGGAATCCAGTTTTCAGCCAACCATTCTTGGAACACTGCGATGAGGGAGAGAGGCTCTGTTGTGAGATTTTGCGCGGGAGCTTCCCTCTAGTTCTTCTCTAATTTTAACTCCCCTCTCCCCCCTTTTCTCCCTTCCTCTTTTAATATAGTCACAAAAGTCTCCGGCGACTGGGATATGCATATGAACTCAGTGACCCTCTGCCCAATCAGACACTGTACAATGACGAGTATAGCTGGAAAGTTTGTCCTCGGGAAGAAGTGATCCCCATGACAGCAGAACGAGGACTCAGAAACCACTCTCCTCGCCTCAGTCAAGTAAGATAATATCTACAGGTCTTTGGACTTTAAATAGGTAGCTTCAACTCACAGGCATATGCATTTGATTGTGCTACAAAGACCCTGTCTCTTCTACGCCCCTGGCAACCATGGTCTTTCTCCTCTCGCCTCTGTTCTCAAATGCATTCCTAACCCTTCCCCTGTACAGCCTAGGCCCCATCGACTGTGTTTTTGTGCACTCCCAAACCTCCATGCCTCAGTCAGAATGTGTTTATCCTATGACAATGATCTGCGATTCTGGGCTCTCCTGTAGAAGTAACTGTACCCCCTCTCTCCTCTCTCTGTTCTTTGTATACCTTTATATACATTGTATACATTGCATACCTTTCTCTGGAAAGGACAATGCGCAACTGTATCCATTTACTTATCTGCCACTGGGATGCGTTTAGAGGGTGAGTAGGGACAGGCTCTGACGATGACATTGGCAAAGATGAGAAACAGAAGGCAGAGAGTCACAGGCCCCGCTCATCATTGCACTTGGAAGGTTGGGTGCACATTAACATTCTTTTCTGAGCTGGTTCCTCAGGGGGAAGGCCAGGCTTGATGGGAAAGGGTCCAAAGGAAAATATGCACTTCAGGTTTAGTCAGGTGGGTTGACACAGGGTCTCACAGGCCGTTGACTATGTCAGTGTGGACCTCACGTGCCTCCTAGGAGTTAGGCACATGGACTTGGTAAACACTCGGGTACGCATACATGCCCCTCTTACCTTGACTCCTCGTGGCATGAATGCGTAATAACGCTGTTTGCCTCTCAGATAGTTCCCTGGGCCTTTTATTCATGGATTTTATATGCATGATGCATATAAAATTTGAATTCGGGTCAAGTCATGGATGGCAATATTATACTTTACCTGCCTCTGTGTGAGGGAGCTTCCAAGAGTTTGTGGAAACGTCCCATTACCTTCGAACCCCGCTTTTCCTGAGATGTTCAGACGTCTTCTGAACAAGACCTTGCACAAGTTACAATGTACCGAAGCAGAGACGTCTTTCCCCTGCTAGCCCAAAGACTGGCCGTTTGAAGCCGCCCAGCAGCTCCATGGGAGAGTGACCCAGAGGTTGGTTTCTGTGGAGATGGTGGGCGAGGAACCCCTCTGGAGCAGCTCCACTGGGCCATGCTGGGCTGTGATGATCCGGAATCAACTTGATGCACCTGACTGCTCTCACACAATCCCATCTCACTCCCAAGGGGTCGGTGCTGACGCAGAGACCCCTGTAGGATGCCCTTTATGGGTTTCCAAGAATTCGAATCTTTCTGGAAACAGACACTCTCATCTTTCTGCACCAGGAGAGAAGTGGTGAGTGGTTCAGTGGCCCAGAGTCTCTCCAGAGTTCCATTATGTGACAAACACACCAAACACCAAACTCACTGCCTTCACAACAACTCCCTCTCCCAAACCTTCTGCCTGCTGCGGGGGTGGAGTGTGCGTGGGGATGTTTGCATGTTCTCCTTTAAAGGCAGTGAACAGAAACAACTAGCATAAGAAAACCACTAGGATATCCCCCCCTTCATCTGCATTTCATCTAGTCATTGAGCAGCAAAAGCCAGGGCCATTGAGTTGATTCAGACTCATAGCTTTCTTCCATAGGGATTTCTGAACGAGAAGCAGATGGTCTCATCTTTCTCCAGAGATGCTGCTGGTGGGTTTGAACCACCGACCTGGCGGTTAGCAGTCACATGTTTTCTGAGAGGGCCACCAAAGCTCTTCTATGAGCAGCCGTGGCAATTTGAGGTTCCAGTCCATTCTGTGTCATGTCACTCAGAGTCTCGCCCTAGGGATCCGGCTTGGATCTGAGTCAGCTTCTGACCCCAGCTGCCCATTTGCAGGACAGAGGACCCTATCACACTGTACAGTGGGTGTGCCAGAGGGTGGGGTGGGAGAGAGAATCCGCAGGCGAAGAAAGATTTATTGGATCACCTGGGGCCAGCGAGTCTACATAATCATCTCACTCATGACTCCACTGGGGTACTGGATTTCGGACCCCATTCTCACAGCACCGTGTCCTCATCCGTCTGCAGGAATACTGGCAGTGGACTCTCCCTCCCGGTCACGTTCCCACATTCGGGAGCAACTGCCTGGATGGAAAGGCGGAGCTATTCAAGGAAGTGAAAAAGGCCCTGGCCAATCAGTTTGTCTCCATCACGAAGATGGATTTTGTGGACAGAGCAGCAGGTAAGCGCTCGGGGTTTCCTGTAGTGCCTCCTGGAGGACGCTCTGGGTGCTGCAGGTGCAGTCCATTTAAATGCGTGGCGTCCCAGGGATGTTTCATCTTTACAGGAGCAGAGAGCCAGGTCTTGGCTGACTCTGCACTGCCGACCTTCCGGTTAGCGACTCAGTGTTTAATTGGGGTAGCACTATGTCCTGGCATTGCCACAGGAAGCACTTTAGAAGTGGTCCCTTCCCTCGAGAAACTGTTAGCCTAGAAACAAGAACAGGCCCTTGAGTGAACAAAAGTCCCATGTCTGGGAAAGGCAGGGCTCTCTGGGGAGTGGGAGCAGCTCAGACAGTTGGGCGCTGGCCAGATGGTTGGAGGTTGAATTCAACCAGAGGGCCCTAGGGAATAAGACCTGGTTACTGACTTCTGAACAATCAATAGGGTGAGAACATGGGATATCCTCCAGGTGACAGTAAGAGAATACCAGAAAAAAACAACAAAAACCCAAACCCCAAATCTGTCCAAACTCATTGCCAGCATGTGTCAGTTCTGGACTCATAGGGACACTATAGGATAGGGTCCAACTTCCCCTGGACTGGAACTGAGGTAAGGCTCATGGAGTTGGACATACTGACCATACTGGTTCCTGTATTCCCACTAGGCAGGGGCCAGGAGTGACCAGATTTTAAGCGGGACACCACTGACTGGGGGGCTGGGGCGGGACTCTTGATTAAAAATTAGTTGGCCTACATGGAGCAGCAAAAATGTTCATAGATTGCCAAAATAGTGTT
This sequence comes from Nesogale talazaci, assembly GCA_004026705.1. Classification (NCBI taxonomy): domain Eukaryota; kingdom Metazoa; phylum Chordata; class Mammalia; order Afrosoricida; family Tenrecidae; genus Nesogale; species Nesogale talazaci. Next base: position 18,579 of record PVJH01026581.1, read on the forward strand.
GTAATGTATTTATTTTAATTTTAAAATGCCACAGGATGTTGTTAAGTTGTTAAAAAGCAGGGTGTCTGGTCACCTTAGCACGATTCACCCTTCCTTACCTACTCTGATACCAACCATCCCACCCATGCCACTCTATATCTCCTGTGGGCTTGAAAAGTCACTGCAGTGGCCACACAGAACCCACAGCCAATACTCACAATGAAGAGGTCTGCTAGGGAAGTTATTAACAGGCAGCTTCCAGAAGTTCAGGCCAAACTCAGAAGAGGACGTGAAACAAGGGTTATATTGCTGACGTCAGATGGATTTTGGCTCAGAGAGAGACCAGAAAGTTGTTCACCTGTGTTTCATCGACTATGTTTCTTTGCATAGTCGATGACAGGGTCGATCCACCGCGTGGATCATAATGAACTCTGGATGACCTTGAGGAGAATGGGAATCCCGAAACACTTCATTGTGCTCATTCAGAACTTGTCCATAGATCAAAAGGCAGTTATGCCAACAGGACAAGGGATTACCGCATGGTTTAAAATCAGGAAAGGTGTGGGTCATAGGTGGATCCTCATCCCACTTGTTCAATCTGTATGTTGAGTAAATCGTCAGAGAAGCTGAAATCCATGAAGAAGAACGGACTTCAAGATTGGAAGAAGGGCAATTAACCACCTGCAGTGTAGAGATGACACAACCTTGTTTGCGGAAAGTGAGGAGGAACTGAAGCATTTGTTGGTGAAGATAAAAGATGGCAAGCTCTCAGGATGGATTACAACTTTCAAGATGGATTACAGCTCAATGGAACGAAGACCAAAATCCTCATAACTGGATCAACATGGAATGTCATGCTTGTGATACCTAGGTTTGTTGTGAAAATAAGCCTTCTGTAGGAGCATGTGAGCAGAGTTTAAATAAGCTGTCCCTTGATTAGAGGGAAACCAAGATAAATGCTTTACAAGGCTGGCCTCCTCCTTTCTTTCTTCCTGGTGATTGGACCAGCATGCAGCTACTTGAGCCTAGTGATCTGCACTACCTGTGGGCCAGCCAACCCATGGATTGTGTTGCCTGGCTGTGCGTTGCTAGAGCTGGAGGTGGCCTGGGACCTGCTTCACTAAGCTCTGCATTACAGACTGCTGCTGCCTCACCCTGTCATCTGCTATCTGCAGGCAGACTCTGCTTGTCTTGCCTGAGGGAAGATTACACTGTTTACTTCCTCGACCTTGAATCAGCAGCCCTGTGAGTTGAAGGATCTTCTGTATATTAACTATTACACAAAAATGTGTTGAAATGAGCCCTCTGTACTGCTGTGTGGACTAATTAGCAGTTATATTTCTTCTCGCTATATAAATCTATCTATCTAATCATAAATAGATTTTGTTTCTCTAAGGAATTCTGCCTAACACAATGATCAGTGGAGAAAAAATTTGAAAAGATTTTGTCTTGCTTGAATCCACAATCAATGTGCATGGGAGCAGCAGTCAAGAGATAAAAGACATATTGCATGATGTAAATTTGCTGCACAAGACCTCTTCAGAGTACCGAAGAACAAGGATGTTACTCTGGAGACTAAGGTGCACCTGAACCAAGCCATGGTATTCTCCAGTGCATCATGTACATGTGAAAGTTGGACATTGAATACTAAAGACTGTAGACGGATTGTTAGTCTGAGTTGACTAGAGAAACAAATCCAGAGACATTGATAGATAAATAAGAAGAAGCTTTATATACAAGAGCAATTGTATATTGAGGAACATCCTAGCCCAGTCTAGATCAAGACCATATTAGCCCATATGTCCAATCCCAATCTATAAATTCCTCTTCAGACTCATGCAATTCATGCAATGATGCTGAATGCAGGAAGCTCACAGAGCAGTGAGGGGAAAGTCTTGTAGATCCAATAGTAGTGGAGGCATCTCAGCACTGCCAGAAGTTCACCACATGTTCCTCCAGCTCCAGGACGCTAGAGTAGCTTCATGTGTTTTGTCAACAGGAATGTCTTGCAGGGAGGTGGGTCTGTGTCCCGCCTCCAGCAAGTTATTTATCTCCTTAGAGCCCCCCAAATGAGATCCTCCAGCTGGGACCAGGTTGACAAACTAGATTCCACCCCTCTGTAAGGTGACGCCAGGCTGTGTAACTGCCACAAGGCGTTTGACTTGTAGTGCTGGAGAAGAAGAATGTCAGTACCCTGGACTGCTAAAAGAACAGCTGGATCTCTTGGAAGACCTAAAGCCAAAGGGCTCCTTGAGGCAAGGATGGCAAGACTGCGTCTTACCGACTTTGGACATGTTGTCAGGAGAGACCAGTCCCTGGAGAAAAACATCATGCTTGGTAAAGTGGAGGGGTGGAAAAAGAGGAAGACGGTGAGTGAGAAGGTTTGACCCAGTGACTGCCTCAAAGGGCTCAGGTGTTTCCTTTTCTTGAGGTATGGGTTGCTCTGGGTCGGCGCTGAGTCAGTGGCACCTTACAACAACAATGTTAAGTCTGTAAGACAAGGTCAACAGACAGTAAGGATACAGTCATCGGTCCACAGCAGTGCCTCTCCGCAGCCAGCAGTCAAGTCTCTCTCCTGTCCTCAGTCTCTCAACCACATGGACCCTTGACCCTTGCCTCCATGGGTCAGGAAGCCAGCCTGTTCCACAGACCCGTAGTCTCAGGCCAGATGAGGAGAAGGCACCCCATAGTCTTGGAGTGGCTCCTCTGAGTCTCTGGGCAACTGTCTCTGGTGCCTCTGGGTCTCTGCTTCAGTCATTTCAGACAGAGATCTTGGGCGTGCTTTCCCATGGTCCTCAAGGTTTCTCTCTGCAGCTGCTTCAAAGATGGCGCATCATAGAGTTAGTGGGTGTGGGGGCGGGGGTGGGAGGTGTGTGGAGGGTGTTACAAAACCTGACTGATCCCCTTCATGAGTGTTACAGATGCCATATTCACATAGTCCTACTCCATCATTTGGTGGGAGTTATAAATACATGAGTAAAAAAGGCACATTAAGAATTTCATTCCTCATCACGATCACGCTTTACAGGGTTGGACAGCCGCATCTTTCTCCCTAGAGAAAGATGGTTTCAAACTGCTGACCAGGTGACATTATCAGAGGGGGCGACACGAAATGGACTATCAGACTGGGCTTTGGCAGTGAAGGTAAAGACAGACTAACAAATCTGTGACAGGTACCTTGATAGCTGTAAGCCATCGAAGGGGCAGGACTATGCCTCTTTTATTTTATTTAAAAAAATTTTTTTTTGGGGGGGTATCACTACCTCTGGTGATTGTGGGCGCTACCCAGTGCTGCTCCTGAGAGCCACTGCTGGATTTGAACTACCAAGCCCGCGGGCTGCAGTCCCGCACTCAACCACTTACGCCACCGGGGCTCAGCCCACGTCTTTTTTTTTTTTTTAATTTGGTAAGACAGATTATTATTTATTATTTTTCAAAATTTTGGAAATTGGCAAACATCTTTTTTAAAAAATGATTTTATTGGGGGGCAAACATCTTTTTTAAAAAATGATTTTATTGGGGGCTTGGACATCGCTTTTCACAGTACATAGTTACAGATATTGTGCCAAGCACCTTCACATGTCTGTTTCCGTTAACATTCTCTACATATCTGCTTTTCCACTTGGGCCCTGATATCAGCTTCTCATCCTTCCCCCTCTGTCCTTGTCCCCCCACCCCATCCTCATTACTTTATAAATTATTATCGTTTTGTCATATCTTACACTGTCCAACATCTCCCCTTGCCCACTCCTCCCAATGTCTTCCCTCCAGATAGGAGGCCATCTGTAGATCCCCACAGGTGGCTCCCTCTCTCCACCCCACCTTTCCTCCACTCACCTGGTAACTTCACTCTCACCACTGGCCCTGAGGGGTTCATCCACCTTGGGTTGCCTGTATTTCCAGTTCCCATTTCTGCCAGTCTAGCTGGGTTTGTCAGGTAGAGTTGGGACCATGATAGTTGGGGGGAGGAAGCCATCAGGAACCAGAGGAAAGTTGTGTGCTTCATCGCTACCTCACTGCACCTCGAATGGCCCATCTCCTCCCCGTGACCCCCCTGAGGGGGTGTCCAATTGCCCACAAGTGGGCCTTGGGTCCCCACCCTGCTCTCCCCCTCATTCTTATTGATTTAATTCTTGTTCTTTGATGTTTGATATCTGCTCCCTTCGACCCCTTGTGATTACATAGGTTGGTGTGCTTCTTCCAAGTGGGTTTTCCTGCTTCTGCGCTAGATGACTACTTGTTCATCTTTAAGTCTTTAAGATCCCAGCTACTTTATCTTTTGGTGGCTGGATACCATCAGTTTCCTTTGCTATCTGCTGCACCCTTTTGTCCTTAGCGATCATGTTGGGAGGGTGGGCACATAATGATATGATTTCTGTTCTTTGATACCTGATACCTTGTTCTTTCCACACCTCATGGTCACACACTAAGGTGGGCTTTGTTGCTCCATTTGGTCATCCTCAAGCCTTTAAGACCTCAGACATTCTATCTTTTGATAGCCTGGTACCATCAGCTAGCTTTACCACTTTTGCTCATGTCCCCACCTGTCCTCAGTGATCATCTCAAGAAGGTGGGTACATAGTAATACTTTTCCTGTTTGATGCCTGAGACCTGATCCTTTTGACACTTCACAACCACACTGGTTGGTATGCTTCTTTGTGGGCTTGGATACTTCTCAGCTAGTTTATCTTCAGGCTTTGAGACTCCAGACTCTAAATCCTTTGATATCTGGCTGCCATCAGTTTTCTTCACCACATTTGCTTATGCACCTGACTTCAGTGATCGTATTTGGCCAGTGAGCATCATGGAGTACCAGATTCATAGAACAAAGTATTCTTGCATTGAGGGAGTGCCTGAGTGGGGGGGTTCAAGGTGATTATGGCTCTTTGACACTTGATTTCTACCTAAAGGTTGGTGGTTTGAGCCCACCAGTGACTCCAGAATAAAGACCTCCTGAAGATCTTCTCCTGTAAAGATTACAGGCCAGGTGAAGTAACTCTGTTACTTCAGGTCTCCACAAGTTCGAATGGACTCCTCTTGAGGCACACAACAACTGACAGAATGGAAGAGGCTGGCACTCCATGGGGTTCTTTAGAAGAACCTGTGTCTCCTTGGATAGAAGCCCCACTCTATGGGCTTTCAGATTCTTCCCTGGTTCACCTTGGCTCTATCTTAAGGTCCATAGGTAAGCAAGCTTAGAACTGGTTCTCTGTGAGGGTAGGTAGAGGTATCACCATAACTTTGTCTCGATCGTGCCCTGGCTTCTCAGAAGCCCAGATTGAACTCAGTCCACCCATCTGTGCTTTTCAGAAGCCCCCTCTTTGCTGATGCTATGCAGCTTCTTGTTGCACTGCAGCCTGAGCGCTGCTTCGTTGAAAATTCATGAACATTGATTGAAGTTATTTTAAAACTCAAACAAGGGAACCTGTTCCCTAAATTATGCAGAAAGCAATGCTAGCTGGGCTACTTCTAGCAGCATTCAGACAAAATGCAAAACCTCAGGGGCTACCAAAATGCTCCTTGAGTTTGCCAGCATGACAGCATCCAACAACATCGAGGAAGCCCAGCGGCCACCATGGGGACCAAACACAAAGGAGGAACATAGTCTCCCCAGGGAGCTTCTCAAGAGAGGACAATAATGGGTTTGTCAAAACCCAAGCATCTCCCCCAGTACCCTTCTTCTCACTGCCCTTGAGTTTCCATTGCATGTACCATGACTCAACCTCCCTGCTGCCTTGTTAGGGACCGTGGAGTCATCTTCAACTCACAGTGACCCCTCAGTCAGCATGTTCCACGCCACCCTCAGGATCATTGCCATGCTGGAGCCATCGTGCCCATCCATCTCATCAGGGTCTTTCCCTACGGTCCCTATGCTCCCTCACTGTCGTAATTCAAAAGCACTGATTCCTAGCAAGACTTTCTTCTGGTTATCCAGCTATTTATCCCCCACCAACACTCTCTCTGTCTCTAAATTGTTCATCACATCCCCTGAGCCCTCACATAGACCCTAGCGTCTCCCGTTTAAAAAAAAAAAAAAGAAGAAGCAAAGTTGGACCTTGACCCCTCGCCTGTCTTTGACTACAGACTGATTTTCCTGGTTTCCTTTCAAAAGCAGCTACCTTTTCCTGAGCTGCGAACGGGAGCCTTTCACACAGTCGCCACTTTTATTCTCCAAGAACCCCATCGAGTTGCGGCCCTCCGTCGAAGATAGGGATCTGAGGCTGCGCGGAGTTGACCCGCTGGGTAGGAAGCGCTCCGGAGAGGTGTGCATTCTGACCCCGGCAGTCTGGCCCCGCTCTGCAGTGCGGCCTCCTTCACAGCTAAAATCTTTTTCAGAGAAGATGCCCAAAGATAGTCAAGCTCATTCCACTGCCTACCACCTCATTTTCTGCTTTCACAATGCTCATGGACTGTCATTAAGGTGGCCCTGTGCCTTGGACGTGAGGCCGCAGCGGTTAGGGCGGTGGTTCAGAACCAGCAACTGCGACCCGTGGCCACCAATCTGACCCCTGCAAGCGAACACATCCATCTGCTTCATTTAAATGGCTGCTTATCAGCTTATCACAAGACCCGCCCCTCTCTCTCCTGCCCCTGAGTGCCAGACACTCTTGGCTCCTCTCCCTCATCATGTAATCCCCTTCCTCCACTCTCTCTCTTCACGTGGACCACCAAGCAGGACGAAGGTGAGCATGCTACCCTGATGTGAGATGTGTCTGACTCTTCTTGTCTCTCTCTCTCTCTCTCTCATGCTCTCTATATCTTTATTATAATAAATAATAATTATCGCTGTACAACTGCTTGTTGAACCCATGTTGTGTGTATCAGAGGCTGGCCGCTTCTGATAGATGTCCTGTTGGCACATTGAAGTTTTGGCTGCTAAATCGAAGGTTGGTAGTTCGAATCTGCCAGTCCCTCCACTGGAGAACAAGGTGGCTGTTGGCTTCTAAGAAAATTTACAGCTTTGGTAGCTTCGAGGACAGATTGACAGCAGCAGGTTCGTGTTGATAACTATTTCCCACTCATCTATCAATGCTCTGACTATAATAGGAATTCCTACCTAATAACGATCACACCATATTAATAGGAGCACAGAAACACTTATTGCCAAACCAAGTGGGCTTTTATGGTTCCTTCCTCTCTTTGTTTCAATTGTGCAAGAGTTAATAGTGAACTCTCTTCTTTTTCAGGTGACCAATATACTTTTTCCAAATATTTTGTCTCCTATTTACCGAGAATATCCCACCCAAATATCAAAATAGAATTTCAAACATTTTGCTGTGGTAGTATGTTCTCTGGAAGCCCAACCTCTGGACTCGTCAGTGGACATCACATCAAGACGGTAGCTTAAGCATCCTTGAGGGACACATATTGTGTGCCTTTGACATGTTTTTTCGAGTTTGGAGAAAATCTGGATGCACAAGATCCAGGCTAGAGGATGAATGGGGTAGGGTTTGTCAAAGCAATTCTCATAGAACAGACAGCCCTTGAGCCTGTGGAAAGATGAGCAGGTATACGGTCCGGAAAGGAAAACAGTCCCTTGTCATAACTTCCCTGGCCCCCTTTCTCAACAATGCAGTTTCTTTCTTTCTTTTTTTGGGGGGAGGGGGCATCACTGCCCCCTGGTGGGAGTGGGAAGCCCAACCTTGCTCCTGGAGAGCTGCTGCCAGATTTGAACCACCGGTCCTGTGGGCCGCAGTCTCCCACACAATGCCCCCCAGGATTGTCTTTGTGTTTCTCAAGAAAAATCTAACCAGGTTAACGCTTCACAGACCCTCAAAGCCATCACCATAACCTTCTGAGCAGACCATTCTGTCCTGAACCTCACTAGCCCAGCAGATCCCCCTTGAAAGGCAAAACATTACAGGACCATTCCTTTGCAGGCACCACATGGGCAGGAGGAGCACTCAGAGACCTGGTCTCCAGCCACCCACTGAGCTCAGAGACATGTTTAAATATATTCTGTTGGAATCGAACGATAGGCGTGCCCTCAGAAACCCTAGTGACAAGCGTTTTTGACATATGTTTGTGCTGACAAGGGAGCAAAGGCAGCTTTATTAGGAAGCCAGGAGACTTGCTGGTGCAATCATTGCGGGTTCTGCTGGCCACGGAGACATTTCATGGGGCACCTCATCCCCAAGCCTCTTCTCAGGTCCCGGAGTTCCATAGCTATTGAAATCTACAACCCAGCATCCCACCTTTCCCTCAGCAGCTGATCGTCTTATACCATCTACCATTGTTCTCGTTGTGGTGAAACTGCTGTTGCCTCGGCCCCTAACACATGGGCACCCCATGAGCAACAGAGCAGGGAGCTGCCTGCTTCCACGCCATCTTCATACTGACTGGCGATGGGACGCTTGTGATCTGTAGGGCTTTTGTGGATCGATGGTCAGAAGTCGCGCATCCATCTGTTGACGGTTGGCCTAGTCTACCTTGGTCTGAACCCTATGCTGTGGGGCCAGTTATGGGGTGGTGCAGACTCAAAGCCACACAGCAAGAACAGCACCCCAAGCGACATGAGGGTTCAGCGCTTGGCTGCTCACTGCAAGGTTGGTGGTTCAAACCAACCCAGTGACACTTTGGAGAGACGGTTTGGTGTCTGCTTCTAAAAGGGCCTCATCGTGGGGACCCCACGGAGGACAGACATACTCTTCACACAGACGGTGGCCCTATGTTGCAAGTAGCGTGATAGCCCTTAGTGACAGTACACAATACCGATCGCGGTGCAAAACATTTGCCAAACAAGGCGAGAGATGATAAGACGTGTTAAGAATTTTCTTCTCTGTGGCCAGGTCAGCAGTTTGAAACCACCAGCTACTGCACGTGAGAAAGAGGGCGCATTCTACTCCGGTAAAGAGTTACAGCCTCAGAAACCCACAGTGGGCACTTCCACCCTGTCCTATAAGTCAGCATTGACTTGATGGCAGTGATATTTTTACCGGGGTGGGGGGGGGCAGGGGGAGGGTTTAGTGCTTGTCTACACAGATGTCACATTTTAAAATCGACACATTTTAAAATGCCCTTGAGAGACAGTAGATGTACTCATGCCTTAGTTGATAGACATACACAGTAGAATTCATTTTAAAATGACCTACTGTAAAACATATTCAAGAACAGGAATTGGGTTCAGTGCCAACAGTGAATTGTAAGGTTTGAATACCGCTCACAAAACCCATGCTTTTTAACCAAACCATCATTATTCCGTGTAAAATGGCATTGGACCCCATGCCTCTGCACTAACCCTTTGTGACATGGCTTGTGCCACTCTCTTCTCTGTCATCTGGTAGTGTCTGAGGAACCTGGTAGCCACTCAGTTCCTTGTACATATTTAATGTCGCATATTTAATGAATGTGTGTTAGCAGAGATAAACATTTCAAAGAGACAATGGTGGTGGTATCCATGAATGAAAATGATACTACCGAAACCTCCATCAGTGAGGTCTGCGCTTGGAACAGTTCTTTACTAAGTGAAGGATCCCAAGTCTTTCACATGTCATATATTCAATGGCATATTTATATGTAGGAAGAGTTGTATGATCATCACCACAATCTGTTTTAGAACATTCTCTTCATTCTTTAAAAAAATTAAAAAAAACTATTTAAAAAAATGTGGGGGGTCATCACTGCCCCCTGGTGGTTGGAGTAGGAGGCCCAGCCTTGCTCCTAGAAAGTGCTGCTGGATTTGAACCTCCAACCCAGTGGGCCACAGTCCCGCGCACAACCACTACATTGGGGCTCAGCTCATTCTCTTCATTCTTGTAATAAATGTCTGTGGTGGTTCATTCTTGTAACCATGATTGCTATCTCCCCATGATCCCTTCACGCATGTGAGGAAGACACTCTGTGGGAATTCATATACAAGCCCAGGAATGCCCAGGGACTAGGTGAAATGTATATATCAGACAAAAACATTTTGGTCAGCGTAGGCATAAGCATTTGCTCTTCATCTATTGAGTGTCACTGGGCAAGCCTAATGGGACAATGCACCTCAGATCCTTTCCCCTAACCCCTAGTTACTAGTCCCTAGTCCCTTTGTGTCCCTGAGACACTGTAATACAAATACCACAGGTGATGACTTTAAAGAAGAGAACTTGGTGTGTTTTTTTTTTCACAATTCAGTGGCTCACAGTCCAAATTTTGGATATTGGCCTCCTGCGTGCCTTTGTCTTTCTAAAAGCTTGCAGGAATCCTTGGTGTTCAGGTTTGGGACCCATCCTGCTCTCCAGGAATTGTACTGCTGAACTGTATGTACGCTTCTAAACAGAGAATGCACGGTGCTTGACCTCATTCACGTAGCCGAAGAAAACCCCCATCTCTGATAGGGAGAAGGCCTCCACATTAGTTTTCTGGAAGCACAATTTAGTTCCTACCACCGGTTCCTACCCCCATGCTTTCTTTCTGTGGCACTTTGTTGGTATGTGCCATCAAGCCAGTTCTGATGCTTATGGACCCCAGGTGATGGAATGGAAAGGGCTTCTTAGGAGTCTTCTGTACTGACACACCCCCAGGACTGTCTCTGGCTCGCAGGTTGGAACTGCCAACCTATCAATAGATGAGCAACCCAACCACTGTGTTACCAGAGCCTCTGGAATTCTGACCACGTCATCCTCTTTTGCCTGGACTCCAGCCCGGAAATTCCCTCGATCCCCGTGGCACCCAGTCAGAGAGCTCTCTCAGCTGGCAGACAGATGGGCTCATTCGAAACGCCCTCGGATCATCTCAGCATCTACTCCCTGTGCCCGACGGAGCGGTACATTCTCTCGTGGTCCAGGGTTGCCACTGGTGAGCCTGTGGGCTGTGTAACTAGGTGCATGAAGACACGGTGGGGCTGTGATCTGTTGGAAGCTGCGGCCAGGAGCAAATGAAGCAAAAAGATGATGCGACTTAGAAATAGTCATGGTGGCCATGCTTGTCATGGTCATGCATAGGTGCTGCCATGCTGTCCTTTCCACCTCCTCGTGACCCCGCTTGACAGAGTGTCCCTATCCCATTGGGTTTGGGCGCCGCTGGCCGCAAGGTCAACACTTTGAAACCACTTGTCTTGTGGGAGAAAGATGCGGCTTCCTTCTCCGGCCAAGAGTGAGTCTTGGAAATACACAGGGGCGGTTCTACCCTGTCTGGTTGTGCCACTATGAGCTGGCTTCCACTCACTGGTTTGGGGTTGGCTCTCTATGGGAACGGATCTCTAAGTCATATTCCGATGGAGTCGCTGGGTGGGTCCGAACCATGCCAGGCCTTTTAGTTAGCAGCAGAGCACTTAACCATTGCCTTTCCAAGGCTCCTTGAGAAATGGTAGCTGTGTCATGCCTTAGAATCAGTCCCAATCCATAGCAACCAGCCCGAGGCTGTCCTCACACTTGTTCCGATGCCGGAGCCCATGCTTGTAGCTACTGTGTCCACCCATCGGCTGGAGGGCCTTCCTCTCTTTCACTCCCCCA
>PVJH01026582.1:0-29856 GCA_004026705.1 Nesogale talazaci
GGTCTGCATCCAGCCTCCCAGAGAGACCAGGTCCTGAGATGGCCCGCCTCAACCCGGTGTGGCCACCAGGCTGCTCTTGAAAGTGCTCTCAGAAACACAGGCAGCCAAGGACCCTCTGCTCCCCTTCCCCACGTGCCTGTCCCGGACAGCCAAGCACACAGGCAGAGGGGGCGCCGCAGGGAGGGCCTGCATCTCAGTCCCGTCCTTCCATCCCTTCTCTGCCGTTGGAACAGTGAGGGCATCCACCCGGGCGTGCGGGGCCAGTGTCCTGATGGGACATGGATTCAGGTGGAGGTGGAGGTGCTCGTACTGCTCAGAATGACCCCTTCTTTCCCACCGCCCCTCCACTCGGCCCAGCACAGCGTCCTTCCCCACTGTGGCCCTTACATCACCTCCGGTCAACTTGAGCCAAGGGGTGGTGTCTAACCTGTCCATCAGGTCATGGCCAAAGATGCCACAGTGTGGGCATGGCCTTCTCCTGAGCGTTCTGGGAACTCCCATCTTCCTCCCTGGAGATGAGTCACACTCTCTGCTTCACCTTCCCGAGGACAAGCCAGACAGCGCCACGCTGAAGTCAGTCAGAGCCCTGGGGAGGGACGCTCCCACCGCCACCGGGTGCGTACAACTTTCCACCCCCGGGCCTGTGGTGCTCCTGCATTCGGGACCCTTGCATGATACCAGCAATTAATAGCCTGGTATCGACATAAGGGCTAATATCTGACCTACAGACCTGCTCTGGACGGGGCTGGGATGGCGGGGAGGGCGACTCTTTATGTCAAGCTCTTTCTGGGACACAGATGGGAGTCCCTGGAGTGGTCTCTGCAGTCAACCCTGACGACCACATCCAAGCACTGCTCCCTCCTGACACACGTGCCAAGCACTCAAGACCACGTCCGGCCAGCTGCACTTCTCAGGAGCATCCCGGCTGTGCTCCCCACGAATGTGTCTGCTCCAGACGAGGGGGTGTGCCATCTGGCTGCCAATCCGTGGACGTGTCGCCGTGCACTCACCGGGGGAGAGTCATAGGGTTCCGGATGGGCGGTGGCTGCCCCAGAGTCGGAGTCCACTGCCAACAGAGGGCCACCCCAGGGTGGCAGCAGGACTGCAGGCCCTGGCCCTCCTAGCCGGAACCTCACCGGAAACGCTTCTTCAGGCTGCGTCACTCCAGGACCTTGGGATTCCCTCTGGGCTTTTCCCTGCCCCTCTCCTTGACCCAACAGTAAACAGCAAACGAGCAGCAGGAGGTGAGAGACTGGAGAAGGAAGAGCAAGGACTTCGACGGCAGTGTCTCCAAAGGCACGCATCCCTGGATTTTAGACAAGCCCAAGATTTTGGGTGGGGCATCTCAGGGCCAGAGATGTGGACAGGTCTGGGCACCGCCAGCACACACAGCACTGGACAGGCCGGTCAGGGGGGAGTCGGACGGGGACATCCTGGTGGCTGCCTGTGGAGGCCACAGGCAGGAGGTCAAAGGTTTCAGCTATGGAATTGGGCGTTTCTGCGGCCACAGCTCTCGCTCCAGGCTGCAAAGTCATGGTGCCGCTCCCAGGGCTGAGGGGCCTGAACTTGATGCTTCTCTGCTAGATGGCTGCTTGTCTAACTTCAAGCCTTTAAGACTCCACATATTGTATCTCTTGATAGCGGGGCATCATCAGCTCCCTTCACCACACTTGCTTGTGTGCTTATTTTGTCGTTAATGATTGTCACAGGAGGGTGAGTATCGCTTAATGCCAGGTTGTTAGAACAAAGTGTTCTTGCCTTGAGGGAAGCCTTGAGCAGAGACCCATAGTCTAACCACTTCCTCAATGTATTGCTATGTAAATATATGTACTTATGCCAATACCTTTATTCGTATGAATTACTGTTGACAAAAGTGCACACTTCTGTTTATACTTTTATCAGTCTGAGCTCACGGTTGGAGCCGTGGCGTCTGTCAGTCTGTCCGTCCACCTCGTTGACTCTTCATTTTGCTGACCATCTACTTGATCCGGTGTGATGTCCTTCTCCAGGCACCAGGCTCACCAGATCACACTGCTGAAATGCATGCACTGGAGCCTCCACTGGTGCTCGAGCTGGACGTGCCAGGCAGAGCCCTGCCTCCTGCGTGCCAGGCAGAGCCCTCCACCCCTCCTGACCTTGCTGTCAGGTCACTGCCCTCCTCTTTACAGCCCCTGAGCCTTGGTGGCAGGAGCTTGGCAGAGGGAGGGAGGTTACTCATTAAGCCAGGTAAGCATATTCTCACATGTGCTTGCTCACTAATCTGAGGTGAACAACTTCGAATCTCCGATGTTTTGGAAAACACCCAAAACTATTCACCTCAGATTAGTGAGTAGGTATACCTAAGGCCATGCTTATCTTGCTGTCCCTGCCCGGGGCTCTCAATCCCAAGAGGCTGACTCTCTCAAACGGGCTGTGGGGTTGGCAGAGAGGAAGCTGCCTGCCAGAGCCCAGGGCAGCACCTGCACTGGTGCCAGCAACGAGAGCCTTCTCAAAGGGAACCTGAGTTTGCCTTGTGTACTGAGTCATTAATCGACCACTACAGCCCTTTTCCTCACCAGGCCTGACAGCAGCAGCAGGACCAGTAACCAGGCTCAAAGGGGAGCACCTCCATGGACTGGCTGGTGCAGGTAGGGGTGATGGGCACCTGTCGCTGTGTGGGGAGAACTGGGCCAGGGGCTATGCTGGGCAACCTCAGGGGGTCTGGACCAGCCACCGAGGAGCAGGCAGTGTCCTTGCAGGGGGGCGTCCACACCTTCTCCCTTCTGCGGACAGCCCCCTGTCCTCACCCCTCACTCCTTAAGGAGGGATCCCTGCAAGAGGGGGTGGGGGTGGGGGAGAACCAGTCCTCTGTACCTTCTGCAAACCAGCCTCTGACCCCCTGCGCGGAGCGTGCAGCTGCTGCCCTCTGGTGGTGGCCATGACCCTGAGGGCTGCAGAGCAGCGAGCCTACCAGCTTATGGACAGGGGTTCGTATCACCTGGACACCTCAGTCCTGGGTGATGTAACAGCGTTTCAACTTGGCTTTGTTAGGCCCTGTCTGCTCTTAGGAAGGAGAGAGAGGTGTCTGACAGGACGGTTTGCAGTCATGGGAGGCCAGAGACTTGTCGGGGGCAGCCACGAAGGAGTGACCAGGAACACTGCCTCCCAGCCTATGAGAGCCAGTCAGCTCTGACGAGACCATTGGGCAAAGTGGCTCATTCCCTGGACATTCCGCACTCCTGTAGGACATCCTGTCACAGGGGGTGTTGAGGCCATCCCCCGTCCATCTGTCCGCCTCTTCAACTCCCGTCTGGCCTCCCTCTAGCCCTGCACCCACGCCTCGCATCCTGTTCCCGTGGTGGGGGTGCAGTGAGGAGAGGCTGGGAGGGCCCTGCTCTCAGCTGGAGGGGGCACCTCAGCAGAAGATCACCTGACAGCTGGAAGGGAGATTCAGGCGTGCCTCCAGGATGGACAGGCAAAGCCTGAGGGAAGGGGGTTGTAGGAAAACAGCATGGACTCCAGAGGCTGACCCAGGGTGCATGTGGGATGAACAGAGGGGCCACGGTGCCTGAAAGAAGAGCCCTAAGCCTGTGAGCCTCCGGTTCCATCTGGAACCACAGGGCTGACTGCAACCCTCCTTCCCCGATCTTCAGAATCCCGTGGGCGACCACACTTCACAGCTTGCTCAGCCCGAGCTGCCAGGGGCAACGCTCCAGGCTCACTGCTCGCCCACCCCCCACAGCTGCAGCTCAGACACTGCCCACTCACCACTCCCAGCAGCACCGGCTCGTCCACTCCACACTCGTCCAAGTCCTCACTAGGGTTTCCAGCTGCGGCTGGTGGCCACGCCCGAGCCACCTGCCCAAGCTCCCAGGCGCCTGCCAGGCCCCATCCCACCTGCACCTGTGCTCTCTGAGCGGCGAGCACAGATAAGGACGGGAGAGGATGGCTATTAGAAGAAAGAAGGGGGCTGAGCCCCGGTGGGGTAGTGGTTGTGCGCGGGACTGCGGCCCGCTGGGACGGAGGTTCAATTCCAGCAGTGGGGCTGGGCTTCCTACTCCCATCGCCGGAAAGCAGTGATGCCCCCCCCCAAAAAAAAAAAAAGAAAAAGAATGAAAGAAGGGCTGCACAGAGGTGGGGTGGGGAGAGGGAGGCTGCGGGGGGAGTAGAACTCCTTGTCCAGAGTTGAAGAGCCCCTTCTCTCTGTCTGTCCCTCCACAGTTAGTAAGAAACGAGTTGTGATTCAGGACACACGGTCCCATGAGCGTCAAGAGGTGCTTCCAGCGGACCCCAACTGCTGGCTCCGCCCCCAGAGCGGAACTTGCCACCCCGCCCCACAGCTTCCTGGGCGCCTCCTGCAGGCAGTCTTTGCAGGCAGAGTGCACGAGGAGCTTTCTCCCGGGGCTCCCTCCAGTGTCCAGGCTTGGCTGGAGGGTCCCCGAGGCCACAAGCTGTCCTCATTCACGGAAACACGTGTGTTTAAGTCATGCCACTATACAGGCCCCAAGCAAGGAAGGCACGCGTTCCACTGGCGAACCCTTGTTGACCTGGAGGAACACATCCAGAGGCACTCGTGTGTGTTTGAGAAAGAGTTTTACCTAAAAGAGCAATGGACTCGGGCTGAGCCCCCGTGGCGGAGTGGTTGTGCGCGGGACTGCGGCCCACTGGGACGGAGGTTCAATTCCAGCTCTACGGAGCAAAAGCTGGGCCTCCTACTCCCACCACCAGAGGGCAGTGATGCCTAAAAAACAAAACAAAACAAAGAGCAATGGACTCTTGAGAAAACAGTCCCCCGCCCAGTGCAGATCAAGTCCATAAGTCCAATGAACCCATGCCCCACACCAGTCTGTGAGGTCCTCTTCAGACCCACCACACACCTGCAATGGTGCTGAATGTAGGAAGAAAGCACACAGGCCTGTGGGTGGAGTCTGGTGGATCCAGTGGCAGTGGAGGCAGCCCAGTGCTGGCGTGGATGCTCACGTGGCAGCTCCAGGGCTCTGGCTCCATCAGCGTGGCTCCATGTGGCTTCCCAGGAACGCCTCGAAGGGCAAGAGCGAGGCGCCTACCACCTCTCACCTTGTTTATTCTGTGCGAGGGAAAGCGTGAACAAGCTGACCCTGTGCCTGGCTGGAAGTGACCAGAACTTGCACCAGTGACTGATGAAGGTCAAAGGTGACAGCCGTCGGTACAGGTCACGTCCCAACGTGCAGAGCACCCAGACCCGCACAAGGGAACCGTCAGCAGCGATACAAGAAAGGGGGAGACACGGATGTTGTCAAGCAGTTCATTTTATCTGGATCCACAGTCAAGGCCTCCTGCCGCCAGAGACCTCTCTACAGCACCCAAACACAGGTGTTCCTTTGAGCACCGCGGTGCGCCTGACCCACCCCGCACACCCAACCAGGGGCCCCTGGAAGAAGGGCAACGCCAAACTTCCCAGTCCCGCTGCTGCTGAAGACACACGGCCACAGGCTCGTGGCTGGCTCTCAGGGAGGACGCCGTGCTTGGGGACACAGAGGGTCTGGGAAAGAGCCCGACAATCAGGGAGAAGGACGGACCTCCACTGCAACAGCGGGCTGGAACAAGGTCCCGGCTGCTGGGCTTCAGTCTGCTGTCACTGGAGTCCGGGCAGACTCAGCGGCCAATGAACCCCGAGTGACCCTCGACCCTGTACAGGGCTTGCTTGGCAAACAGGGATCGTGACACGAACCACAGGAAAGCGCTTCTGAAAAGGGACACCTGCCACCCAGACAGGCACATTGCCAGAAGGTGCAGGGTGCAGTCTTCATGCTGAGGGCCAGGGTCCACTCTTCCTCGTGGCCCAGGCTGCCCCCCCACCCCGCTCCTCCCTTTCATCAGAAGGTGAGCCAGGCTTGATGTGCACAGAGATGGTCAGACAGCACAGCAGGTCAGGGAGACGGGGCTCTCAGTCCTTCTCCTGAGAAGCAGCCAGCAGGCCCCTCTTGCAGTGCTGCGGATGCTTCCAGAACACTGTTCCAAAGCCCCAAGCCTGCACCTCCTTGCTTTTTTGACAAGGGACCACAGTGCTCACACTGCAGCTCAGCCTTACCACTTGTGGTCAAGCTCTCTGAATCTGGGGTCTCCTCAACCTGCCAGAAGCTAACAGCCTCTCTTTGAGCTGTGTGTGTGAGTGGGTGAGGGTGTTTAGTTGTGGTTTGAAGCCCATTAGTGAGTTGGGACCCACTTGGGAAAGTTAAGGAACCCACCACCCCTGTGGCCAATGACTCAAATTCCCCCTGTGGGTCAGAGCAAAGTCCCCAGAGGGTGACCATGGATGCCACTTCCCTCCAGGCAGCAGCCAGTGGCTGCACACTGTCACCCTGTCAGTTGGCAGGAGGCACCTTAACCATGGGGCCACCAGGGCTCCTTCTGAGACCCATAAGTTCATGAAGACGGCCTCGTCCAGCATTTCTGGAAAGACCAGGCTGGGCAGCTGGGAGCGCCCAGGTGGGGCCAAGTTTCTGGAACCATCATTTTGCAACGTGTGTATGAGCGTGCATGTGGCCAGTCTGCCAGAAGGAGCCACCAGGGGCCCAGATGAAGGGTGGACACTGGTCATTGGTCTGGAGGCCTGGAAGACACCAGCACTGAGTTTGTCTGAGTCCCTGAAGACCACTGTGTTAACCCGTGGGTCGGGGTCTCCCCCTCCAGAGGTGCCTCTGGCAGCGTAGACTGGGCTTCTGTTTCTGAGACCCCAAGGCTCACAGATCCTCCTCCCATGGGGGCCCTTCCCACCGCCTCTGCCATCCCCACTCCTTCCCGCGGCTCCTGAGACCTTCTCACCCCACCCCACCCCCAGTTCTCTGCTGAGCCTGGCCACCGGCACATGGACATCCGGGGAGCACACTCGGTGTGGCAGGCTGGGAACAAGGAGGCCCGTTCTCCCCAGAGACGCTGAGTCTCCAGGCGTTGGAACTGGAGGTGGGGTGGGGGAGGGAGACATGCTGGGTGGCACCAGGACGCCTGACCCTGTTGTGCTGGGCCGTCTAGGGCAGGATGGGGATTGGCTGGTCAGGTCATCCCCAGAGGCTCAGGGTCCTGCTCCTGGTGGGGTCAGAAAGTCTCACTCCCGCTCTCCTGACCAGAGGACGAGGAGGTGTCACTTTGCTCTCGTCCCTGCCCCGCTGTCCTGGCAGTGCACACGCCGGGGATCAAGGACAAGGTGGGGGGCTGAGCCCCGGTGGCGTCGTGGTGGTGCGCGGGACTGCGGCCCACTGGGACGGAGGTTCGATTCCAGCTCCACGGAGCAAAGGCTGGGCCTCCGACTCCCACCACCTGAGGGCAGTGATGCCCCCCCCCCAAGAAAAAGGACAAGGTGAACACCCGCTCTCTGTGCCCAGTGCCTTCGCCCTTTCCAGGAGCCAGTATGTCTATGTGCACATTCGAGACCCGTCCTGATGGCATTCTTCAAGCTCTGTGCCCAGGACAAGCCCAGGACCTGCCCCCACACTTTGGGATCCTGCCTGTGAGCCACTGTCTCCAGGCCGGCCGGCTGGGGGCATGCCTGTGGAGCTATCTGGGGAGGAGGGTCTCCCCCCAGGCCCTGCCATGGGTCCTGCCAAGAAGTGGCCCTAAGAGGAGGGGAAGGAGCAGTGCCTGGCAGGACATAGAGGCCAGGTTACCCCTGGGCCAGCCCCTCTCAGCCCAGCCGAATGCACTGCCCCCGGACCACGACCCAGCTGGACACGCACCTCAGCCTGCTTATCTGATGCACACTGACACACATACACTCACATACACACATCTGTGCACATGTACACATCGTCACACACACACACATCACCAGATGGGCACACCGGCATACCCATACACACACATATATTAAATTAAATCATTTTATTGCGGGCTTATATACAGTCCATCATAATCCATACACGTATCTATTGTATCAAGCACATTTGTTACCTTCATCATTCTCAAACATTTGCTTTCTACTTGGTATCAACTCATTTTTTCCCTCTCCCTCACGACCCTTGATAATTTAGAATTATTATCTTGTGTCTCACACTGTCCAACCTCTCCCTTCATCCACTCTTCTGTTGTCCCTCCCCCTCCCCCAGGGAGGGGGTTCTATGTCAATCCTTGTAATCGCTCCTTCCTCTCTACCCCCCCCTTCCTCCTCCCTCCCGGTACCGCCACTCTCACCACTGGTCCTCAAGGGACCATCCGCCCTGGACTCCCCGTGTTTCACGTGCTGCTGCACCAGTGCACACCCTCTGGTCTCGCCGGACTTGTAGGGTAGAATTGGAGTCATGACAGTGGGGGTGGGGTGGTGGGGAGCATGTAAGAATAGAGGAAAGTTGTATGTTTCATCATCGATGCACTGTACCCTGACTGGCTCGTCAACTCCCCATGACCATTCTGTAAGGGACGTCCAGTGGACAGGCAAATACACACATATATGAAACACACACACATGTAACACATACAATTACATACACCGTGCAAATGTGTGTATAGACATGGGACACATGTACATACATTGTCACCCACGTGTGCACGCACACACACATTAACATCATCTCCCACTGTGCCTTGATGTGCACACATGCACGTACACACCGGCACATGGACATCGAGGAGCCCTTACTCACTACAAGGTCGGAAGTTTGAAACCACCAGCCGCTCCAAGGGAGAAAAACAGGCTTTTTAGTCCTGTCCAGCGTTCCAGTCTCAGAAACTGGACGCATCTCGCCCTGCACTGTGGTGGCAGCAAGCTGGCATCGACTCGGGGACACGCATGGACACGCATGGATACAGGTACACATGTGCACTGAGCCTGTTGGCACAGCCTTTCAGACCCAGGAGCACAGCTGAGTGCCAGCACCTGCCCAAATCCCCCCACCCCGTCCCCTCCCCCGCAGTGTGTGTGTGTGTGTGCGTGTGTGTGTGTGTGTGCGCGCGCGCGTGTGCGCGTGCTCTTTGCTGAGGGGCCCTGTGGGCGAGGCAGACAGCTTTCTCCGCGCCCTTGAGCCCGGGGCGGGTGGCAGGGCTCCCTCTGTCTGACAGCCCAGCGCCGCCCCCGCACCAATTACACACACTTAGTCACCGTTTCCTGCCTGCGCTTCCGCTCCAGCAGCAGCAGAAAGAACAACAGTCTGGTTCCCTCTCCTCTACCCCACCGCCTGGGCGCGGGGCGTTGGACAGGGTCTCATGGGGTCTGCAGGGGTGCTGGGGACAGGAGAAGCCGGCAGCCCTGCCCGCGGCACGGAGGTCTGTCACTGCGTGTGCACTAACCCGGCCCTGCCTCCAGACAAAGCAGCACAAACACACGCTTCTGTTCCTGTGGGCTCACCAGGCGGTCATCACTGCATCAGCCAGCGGGGCGCCCCTGTCATGGACACAGGCTTGGGCCACTTGGGCTTCCTCACAGAACGGCCCTGGGGCCCCTAGAGGGAGGTCAGCCCATCAGGTCGGGGTGTTCGTCGCAGTCAAGGGGCCTGACACCTCCCCAGAGGCAGGGGAGGGAAGGCACAGGGCCACACCCAGGGTGGTTCTGGTGCGGACAGGCCCAGGGGTGGCTCTCTTTGGAGGCCACACCACAGGCATCTGGGCTGCCTCTGGGCCAGCCTGACACCTCCCACCATCTCAGAGCCTGCAGCCCCCACCCCACGGTTGGTCGGGGAAGGGCGCCCCAGGCTGGTGCCCTCCAGAGGGCTTTTCTGCCGGCGAGGCGGTCCCAGAGACGGCGTCCAGAGCCCTGCCCATGCCCTGCTCTGTGAAGGGCTATGGTCGGAAAGCCTGGCACTTCCTGGGGAAAGAGACTGGCTACCTGCAAACAGTTGTGGTTCTGCAAACCCCCAGATGGGGGACGGTCCTGCCCTGTGAGTCAGCGTGGACTGCACAGCAGTGAAGTGGGTTTTGAGGTTTGGGCCTTCTTTAGGAAATCACCCAGCCCCCCAGCTGGTGTGCGCACAGTGGGACTGCCACTCAGGAACAGACCTTCAACTTCCCGCAGGGCTGGCCCCTGCCTCTGGACCAGCCCCACGCGCGACAGAGGGAGGTGGAGCATTGAGGTCCCCACCTGTGCTGGGTGAGGGGGGTGGGGGGGTGTCTGTGAGTGACAGTTTCCTGGAAGGTCCACTTCCTCAGCCCAGCTCACCAGGTTCAGCACCGATGCCCCTGAGGACACAGTTCCCCCCCAGAGGCTGCCCTGGGCCTCCCTCCCAGCATTGCCCACAGACCCTCTTCCTGGCCAGATCACTGACCAGCATCTCAGCCTCACGCAGTGGTGACAGGCACCTTCCTGCATTTCTGCTACTGGATGGACACCAGACCTCCCACCCCAGGCCTCAGACTTGCGGTGTCCACCCTGCTGCCCCCAGGCATGCTCAGCGGGGTCGGGGGTCTCTGCTGACCATTCTATCCCCAAAGAAACTAACTCACCAACATCGGCCCTCCAGAAAGTACCCACAGCTGGGTTACCATGGCAATGCCTATTATCCCCGCTTAACAGGAGATGAATCAGGAGCTAAAAATAGATCCCAACGTGGCTGGATGGTTTGGTAGAGGGATGGATGGGTGAGTGAATGGGAGGGTGGATGAGAAGGTGTGTGTGTGTGGATGGATGGATGGGTGGTTAGGTGTGTGGGGGCGTGGAAAGATGGGTGGGTGGGTGTGTGGTTTGGTAGGTGGATGGATAGATGGATGGGTGGATGGATGGTTAGGTGAGTGGATGGATGGGTTGAGTGGGTGAATGGATGCATGGATGGGGGGTGGATGTGTGCATGGGGGTATGGGTAATGGGTGAACTGATGGGTGGTGGATGGATGGGAAGATGGATGGATGTGTGAATGAGTGTGTTGGTGATGGGTGGGTGCTTGGGTCTGGACTCTGGGTCAGGACACTTTGTTTTATAGGCAAAACAACCCAGGGGGAACCTCAATCTGAACCCCCCCCCCCACCACGGAGCTCCTCTCCGCAGTTAGAGGAGGTGTGTGCTGTGGGGAGAGAAGGCAGGTTCCCAGGACAAAGAGGACAAGGTCTGGGACCCTGCAGGTCCTCTCCCAGGCTGCCCAGGAGCCGGACAAGTGCCAGCACCAGCTGTGCAATGTGCTTGTCAAGTGATCAGTGCTT
This sequence comes from Nesogale talazaci, assembly GCA_004026705.1. Classification (NCBI taxonomy): domain Eukaryota; kingdom Metazoa; phylum Chordata; class Mammalia; order Afrosoricida; family Tenrecidae; genus Nesogale; species Nesogale talazaci. The sequence continues at coordinate 11,077 of PVJH01026582.1, forward strand.
GCTGCGTGATTGATCAGACAAAGGCAGGTGTCCACGTGCGACACCCTGTGTCGCATGGGCTCCCTAAGAAGCACTCTGTCACCAGGAGCCTCTCAGAGATGAAGAGTGGGAAGAGGGCCAGAGGCTCCTGTGGCTTCAGCCCCACTTCACAGAGGAGGGAGGCGGAATGAAGAGGGGCTGAGCCCTCTGTCCAGGGTGTTGGGCCCCCCAGTCTCCCCTGGTATCAACGTGTTGGTGGACCGGAGCAGCAGGTCAGTGCCTTGTCCTGCCCACCCGTAGAGCCCGGAGAAGGCAGACAACCATCTCACCCACGGACTGTGAGGAAGCAGGGGACACATCTGCTGTTGCCAGAAGTAGATGACACTTTATTCCACCGGAAGACCCTCCCTGACAGTCCCCACAGCAGGGAGCACAGAGTGGGGACCAGTCGGGGCAGTGCTCCCAGAGGCTTGCTGGGCCTTCTCCCTGGCCGGCTGGGGCAGGCAGGCACAGGGACCCGCAGCTCCCACAGGGGCTCCTGTCATTCGTTGGGGGCGTCGTCAGGATCAGTGCACTCAGCTGGGGGGCACGCTTGTTCACCCTTCAGCCCCAGGGCTCCAATGGGATCCAGGCCCATAGGATGGGGTGGGGGGGTGGGTAAGGCCTGGCTGAGGGACAGGAGATCTCCGGGCACAGAGACGGCACGGACACACCCTGAGCGGCCTCCTGTCACGGGGCTGAGCCGGGGCCAGGGAGGCTTCGTGGCGGCAGCCCCTTGTGGCTGTAGTACTCCACCACCTGCCGGGGCACCTCAGCCAGCACACACTTGGCCAGCGCCGCCGGGGACGCCTGCGGGCGGGACAATGTGGCCAGCTGGGGCCTCCCCTCCGCAACCCTGGGGCTCTGAGACCTGCTTCCACGCTGGGGCCGCACCCATGAATGTCAGGGTGTCCATTCAGGGGACTCCCCGCCCAGGATGTCTGTTTGGAGACGTAGCATGCAAGGCTCATGGTGGGCACTGTGACATTCAACAGGCACAGCCCCGCCTCTGGGAGGGCAGTTCCTGCTCTCAGGGCAGGAGATGGGGCAGCTGAGGCAAGAAGTGACCACTGTGCAGGGGCCCTGGAGCCACCTGTCACCGAGTGTGCACGTGTGTGTGTTGCACAGTGCGAGTGCGCATGAGTGGATGTATGTGAGTGTGCGTCTGAGTGTGAGGGGTGTGTGTGTGCGTGTGTCACACTGTGAGTGCATGAGCGTGTGCCCTCCCCACGTGGCCCCACTCACGTTCTTCAGCTCGCGGAAGGGCACGAACTGCACGATGTCCCGCAGCGCAGGCTCCCCGCGTGGGGAGCGGAGGACGCCGTCGTCCCCGTCCAGGATCTGCATGTCGGTGAAGTCGGCGTTGCCCACGCCCACGATGATGATGGACATGGGCAGGTGGGAGGCGCGCACGATGGCCTCCCGTGTGTCCGCCATGTCGGTCACCACGCCGTCCGTCAGGATGAGCAGGATAGAGTATCGCTGGGGGAGGGCGCGGGAGGGCAGACTCTAGCATGGGGAGGGAGGGCAGTGGTGGGCTCGGCCCGGCCCCCCCCCACCAGACTCGGAGGTGGGTCTCTGGCAGTGCAGGCGGGAGGGGAGGCCTAGCTCCCACCACCTGGCACCCGGTGCAAGACAGGGGCCCGTGGGGGGCTGAGTGCGGCCCGGAGACTGTCTCCAGCCCCTCCCTACTCTGCCCAGGTCCCAAGCCTCACAGAGAGAGGCTGCTTTTCCTGGCGAGCAGGGGCGCAGCAGGCAGCATGGCAGGACAGAGCCCGGATCCAGGCTGGCCAGGGGCACGGCAGCCGAGAGCTTGGATGCAGACCGGGCACAGGGGCCAGCACCGGCGGGACAGCACCGTGCTCTGGGTTTGAAAGCTGAGCTCTGTGGTCAGGCAGAAGCAGATGGATGGCAAGGGACAGAGCAGGAAATAAGCTGGCTGTGGAGCCGGGCGGGGAAGAAGGGCCGTGGGGACCCAGTGAGGGGGCCACAGGAGGCCCTGCTGGAGCTCACAGACAGGTTGGTTCCCGGAACACAAAGGCAGGGAAAGAGAACAGAGGGGCCCGCAGGCCAGGGCAAGCGGGAGGCGGTGGGAGGCTGTTGGTGCCCGGGCAGGAACACGTGTGCAAACCGTGAGCAGAGGCTGGGGCGGCGCCACGTGAATCATCAGAGGGCCATGGGACGCAGCCGGGGTGCGGAGACTAAGCAATCCAGCCCTCCCCACCCCAAGGCTACAGCAGCCAGCAGGCCTGGGTGTGCGGGAGTGAGATGCCCCTAGCGGGCAAGCAGGGCCCCTCTCTCCCATGCTCCGCAGGGTCCCCACGGAGTTTGAAGAGGGGCGTCCTGGTCTCCCCCCTCCCACTCACTCTGCTCCAGGCCCACCCTAGACCCTTTGTGTGCTGCCCCTCGGCCTGAACATCCCCCCACCCCTCCACCCTGCTTGGTTGGTTCTCCCTGCCCAGCCCAGCCAACTCCCCACTGCCCGCAGTGTGCCAGCACCTCTCACCTGCACCTGGCCTTCTATTGGCCCGTCCCGGTCTTAAAGGCACCCGGTGGGGACTTGATAGAGGGACAGGAAACAGCAAGGGTGGAGAAGGTGGCCCAGATGGGGACCCACAGTCCAGAGCGACAGGGACAGACTGTCCACTCTCAGCCCAGCAGAGGCCCCCGACCCGTTCCCGGTACCTACGGAAGCCTCCCCGCTGGCCTCCTCGGCTGCTGCGGCACGGGCCACCTTGCTGATGATGGGCGCCACGTTGGTGGGACCGTGGAGGTGGACCTTGGGCAGGCAGTTCTGGTAGGACTCCACCACGCCCTGGATGCCTGGAGGTGGGGGGGGGGGACAGATGAGTGTGGACCCACCTTCCCGCCCCCCCCCCCCACCGCGCCGCCCGCCCTCTGAGGTCTCCTACCTTCACACTCATCATCCTCAGGGTTGAAGTTGATGGCAAAGTCGTGGGACACCTGCAGAGCACGGGGTCACTGGGCTCCCATGCAGGCCGGCAGCAGAGCCGGGTCCCTGTCCCAACAGCCTGCCTTTCTCAGCTCTCGCCAGGACCCCCAGGCAGAGCTGTCCACCCGCAGAGTTTTCTCATCACCATCAAACCGCCCCCAGGCGCCAGCACCCCATCTTCCCTGGGGAACCCATGCAGCCTCAGATCTGGGCCCAGCACACCCCTCCCTAAGGGCCTGCCCAGGAACCCGCAGCGGCCCTGCCCTTAGAGACACAGGAAAGGGGCTCATGCAGCAAGACCGTCCACAGAGCACCAACTCCGAAGAAAGCCTACTGAGGCCCAGAGGCGACAGACAGACAGACAGACAGACAGACGGACAGACGGACAGACGGACAGACGGACAGACGGACGGACGGACGCATGGCCCTGGATCCAGGTGCACCTGAGTTTGTCACTGTGCTCACAATAGCATAGAGACCTCTACCCTTCTCACCACTTCTTTTTGCATAGACCAGCCACCGGTCAGTTATTTAGGATGCACTATTCCGAGCTAGCACCTGTGTCCGTGCTCCCAAAGACCAGCATAGACACTGCTCACCCCCTCCCCCGTCAGAGTCCATGGGGCACAACCGGGGCCCCAGGAACCCAGGACGCTTCGGCCAGGTGGGCTCAGAATCTCCTACCTCAAACTTGGGAGGAATCCGGGCTCCAAACCCCAGTGCAGAAAACCTCTTGTCGCTGGGAGAGAAGGGGTGGGGTCACTCGTAGCGTCGGGGGTGGGTGGGGAGCAGCTTTGGGGAGGCTCTGGCAGGAAACCAGGAGCTAGGATTGGACTGTGTGCCGCCTCCACAATGACCACATGGCCCACACCCAGCCCTGCTCCGCACAGGCACAGAGGGAAACTGAGGCTGGGGGTGCCCACCTGTCGTAGTCCTGGCAGATCTCGCCCACGGCCACCAGGGCCCGCAGGTACAAGTTGGACTGGTAGGGGTTGATGTAATGCAGAGAGCAGCTGTTCCGGGGGTCGCCGTTGGAGGCAGTGAAGTCGATGGCCACCTGCGATGCCAGTCGGTCCGTGAGTAGGCTCGCCAGCCTGGGGTGCCCCACCAGCCCCTACCCTAGGGCAGCTGGGGCTGAGGAGGCTAGTCCCAGGCTTGTGAGGACCTCCCAGGACCTGCCAGGGAGAGAGCCAACGAGGGGCCCCAGAGGCTGAGCAGGGTCCTCCCTGGGACCAGGCCTCCCGTCACCTCCCCCCGTCCCCCAACCTGGGCCTCTTGGTCTCATGGACACAGTGGCCCTCGCTGTCCTCACACAGTGGTCCTGGCATTGCCACGGCCTCCCACCTCTCAGGAGAAGCCTTGTCTTTCTCCTGCAGAGCAGCTGCTGGTCACCCACTGCAACCTCGGGCCTTCTAGGGGGACCCCAGACCTCGCCAAACACAAATCTGAAATTTCTGAGAGGAGCTGCTGTCTCAGTGGAGCCGCTTACCACTGCTGGGCTGGTCCTGCCCCTCTCCGGCAGAGAGCCTGCCTGGCCCACCCAGAGCACCTCCGGAGACCCTCGCTTCAGAGTCAGGGTGGCAGCAGAGGGAGGTCAGGTCGTGACATCATATTAAGGGGGTGCTGCTCAGCTGGTGGAGGGGGTGGTAGGAGAGGGGGGACTGATCCATGTGACCCATACTCCAGGCATGCAGAGAGGGGTGGGAGGCGGGCCCCAAAGAGCAGACTGGGCCTTTTCAGGGGTCCTCATGAGGCTCCGTGAAGGCCAGCAAGAAGGGTAGTCAGGGAAGCTGGGAGGGGGGGACTCACGGTGAAATGGATCTGACAGCCCCCCATGATGTAGTCCAGGAAGGAGTAGACCCTGTGGAACTTCCAGACAGCAGCATCGGTAGGCGCCCCCTGCCCCAGGGCATCTCCCACCTCAGTCCCGCAGAGAGTGGAATGGGCAGCTTGGTGAAGTGCTCAGCCCTCCCCTGCCCACATAGGCCTGCAGCACCTTCTCTGTCCCATTGGAGCCCTCCCTCCTGTCTGCAAGCCTAGGGTCTGCCCTCTGCTTCATCTCCACGCTGCCGCCCCGGGGGTCTTCTCCACCTGCCCACCTGCCCTCTCCCCTCCCTGCACAGAAGGACCCCTGCCTCCGGGCCTCACCTTTAGGTGGGACAGGGTGACCACCCCCGAGTTCTTGTAGTTGCGCTTCCTCTGTTTGTACTTGGGGTTCACGCAGTCCCACTGGGCCTGGGGGGGAGGGGGGAGGGCTCCCACCTCAGCTGGGGTCCGTGCAGCCCACAGCCCAGCTCTGCTACCATCGAGGGAGCCCGGCAGCCCAGCCCTTCCTCCCTCAGCGCCTTTCCCCCCACCCCACCCCCAGATACCCATGCTCTCCCCCAGGGAGGCGGAGGCTCACCTGGCCTTCCCCAAAGGCCATCTGCATCTCCTGGAAGGTGGTGGCGAACTCGCCGATGAAGTCGTGCTTCCCTCGGGAATCGTGATCCCAGATCACGCACTGGAAGGCCATGCTCCCTCAGCCCCCCTGCCCCTCCCCTCACCAAGCCCAGGCCTTCCCCCAACAGACCCATCTCCTCCTGGTGAACCCCAGCTCCCAGGCTGAACGTGTCTGCTGGTGAGCAGCCCCACCCCGCCATGCTCCTCCCTCCACTGCCTGTCCTGTCCCACCTTCAGGGGCCGAGTCTCCTCACAGCTGCACAGGGAGTTCAGCGACACCTTGAAGGGCTCCCACACTGGGCTAAGGTTGTTCTTCACCACCTGCGGGGCCAGGAGGGCGGAGCTCGCCAGCTTGGGCAGGCCTCCCTCCCCGGCCTGCTCTAAGCAGGGCCTAAAGCGGCCTCCACCTCCAGAGCCCCCTTTGGGGACCCCCTTTCTCTGGGGACACCTCCCCAGCTTCCACCAGCTTCCTGGGCCACCTGGAGCCTTCTCTTTAAATAGAATTGTCCCCTCACCAGGAAACTCTGGTGGAAACAGCCCGCTTCACCTGCGGGGGGAGAAGGCAGCCCTAAAAATAATCACAGTGGCCACAAAACAGGAAGAAGATGGAGGGTGCAGGGGTGAGGACCCCACAACAGTGTGTGTGTGTGTGTGTGTGTGTGTGTGTGTGTAGGGGGGCTCCTGGTGCAGGTAGGTGGGCGGGGCGAGGACAGCGTGTCCCGGGAGCCCCCAGGGTCCCTCCTCACCTCCGTCCTGTACACCAGCTGCTCACTCTGGTCACTGTTGAGCCGGTAGAGCTCCAGGAAGGGGTCCGACTTGCTGAAGAGGTCCTGCCGGAGCCCAGGGGCGCCAGAGCAGGGGAGTGCTGGAGCTCAGGCAGCCCCCTGAACCCCCAGAGCCGCTGCAAGTGGAGCTGCTCACCCTCCCTCAGAACCCAGCCCCTGGTCACATTGCCTACCCTGTAGCCCCTGCGGCAGGCCGAGGTGGTACGGGCCAGCCTCAACCCTCTGCTCAATACCCAGCCCTGGGCGACGGTTCCTGGTGCCCTGTGCCTGTGGCAGCAGCAGGACCCATGATGGCAGCAGGAGCCGTCAGTAGCAGGACCAGCGACCACGATGAGGCAGGTGGCCCCTTCTCTACTCTGCTTCAATGGCGCCCAATCCTCCACCTCTCCTGACACCTTCTAGGATGGCCAAGGAAGCAGACACTGTGGGCAAGCTGGGAAGTGGGCTCTCCCGGGGCACTCCCAGACCCCCTGGCTCGATAGGACATGTCTGTCTTGCTCACCTTGTCGTCCAGCTTCTTGGCCCGGAAGGACAGCTCCACGTAGCCGTCATTCCCTGAGATGTCTTCTGCTATTACCTAGGCGGAGGAGGGCCCGAGCTCAAACCTTTGACTTGCTGTGGAACCCCAGCCGTGCTGTAGCCTGCCGGGGGCATCTGTGTCCCCTGCCCCATCACAGGGTAGACTTCAAGAGAGGTCCCATAGAGAGCTGCAGGGCCGGGAGGGGGGAAGGGGGGCAGTTCAGCCCATGGTCTTACCGTGATGGTGGACTTGCCAGCATTCCTGCCAGACTTGAGAAGCAGAGCTTGGGTTACCTTCTTCTGGGCGACGATCTGGAAGTCAGAAGACAGGCTGGGAAGGGGCTGAGGAGGGTGAACCCCTGGGCCTTCAGGCCCCCCTCCCTCAGGCCCATCCTCTGAGTCTCCCTGCCCACAGCCCCCCTCGTCTTGGGCAGCCCACCTCATGAACCCTCGTTGATCACACCCATGGGGTTGGCAGGCACACTGAGGCCAGGAAGCAGCTGGTGGAAGCCCTTTCCGCATGTCAGTGATGTCACATCCCTGCTTGCCAGGCCCCAGGTACTGCCCCCCTCCTGCGGTGAGCTGACTCAGGGCTGCATGTCGCCTTCTGAGAAGAGGGCAGAAGCTGAGTCTGCTGGGAGGACCCCAGGGGCTTATAAGCAAGTTCATGGCACTCTGAAGGGGGGCCCTGGGGGCCGGGCAAGGCAGGGATCAGAGGCAGCCTTCACCCTCTGCAGGCTGGGTGGACCTGCCACTTTCTGAGGGTGGGGGCTTTCCAGGGCTCTCGCCAGTGAATCACGGGACAGGGTGTGCTGTGACCAGCTCCCTGGCAGCCTCAGGCGTGAGTCACACAGATGTGGTCCCTAAGAGCGGCCGCTTCAGATGGGATCGTGCCATGTGATTCACACACACGCGCACACGGGAAGCCAGAATGGGGTTGCTGCATGGGGGCTGCTGACATGGGTGGGGCGGTGAGGCCCCAGCGGGCAGCGCTTGGGGAAGACGGGGGGTCTCCATTCGCCATTCTGGAGACTGCATCGCCCTGCCTGTCAACCGGTCTCAGCGACAGAGCCCAGGAAGCCCCTCAGAGCCGGCGAGCTCCGAGGGCCGCCAGCAGGCTGATTAGACAGCACACAAAAAGACACTAATTGTTGGCTTTCGGGAGCTGTAATTACACGGAGAGTGGGCAGAGGACTCCGGCAAAGGGCGGGAAAGCCAGTGTCCGGCCAGCGGAAGCCAGGTCCCTAAGGATGAAGCAGCCACCCTGCAGCTGGGCTCCTTACATAAGGGAGGAAATCAGGTCGCAGATCAAAGGGTCTGGGGTTCTGTTCTTGTATGAAGAAAGCACTCATGTCGAGAGGGGAAGGGTTCCCAAGAGCCCCGAGGCAGGCTGGGGGCGGGGGGGAGCAGGAGCCACATGGCTGGGGCCAGAGGCAGGAGGATGACTGACGTCGGCAGCATGTCCTCGTACTCCTCGAGGGTCGGACTGCACGGACGGCGCACTGTGTCTGTCTTGGAAAATGAATGCGTTTTCCCAGACAGAGAGTTTTGGTGAGTCACAGCGGGCTCTCACTCGACTGAAAGCCTCTTCCCTATGGTCGCCATGCCACCTTCCCGTCCCAGGCAACCCCCCCCCCCCGAGGTGCCCACCTGGCCCAAGGTGCACTCGATGCCCCCCAGGAAATCATCCTCCGGGCAGCTGAGCGCTCCGGGCCTGTGGGTGTCGTAGACTTCGAAGCGCAGTTTCTGCACCTCCTCAAAGTAGTAGTCGAGGGTGAAGACCCGGGAGAACACAGGGTGCAGGCTGCTCCGGACCACCTCCGTCCTGTCCACCTGCAACCAGTGGCTGTGGGTGGCCAGCCAGGGGAGGGGCTTCTGGGCTCAGTGGCCCTCCCTGCTCAGTCTTCGCCCTCCCCTTGGTTCTCCCTGAGATCTCACTCAGGCGCTCCCCAAAGACCCAGTCTCCCTCCTCTGTCCTCCTCCTGCAGGGGACATGGTCACACCAGCACCCGGGGCCTCTCTCCCTGCAGAAAGACACTCCTCCCTCCCTCCCTCCCCACAGACTGGCATGAGTTATCGCTTCTCTGCATCCAGATGGGGAAATTGAGGCTGAGAAGGAAGGGCCTGGCCAAGAGCACCCCAAGTCAGGGGGGGAAATGGGTCCCCTGCCAGGCTCATCTGTGGGACTCTGGGAATTCAGAGGGAGGAGGGGGCCAAGGCAATGTCCAGCCACTACAGGCCCGTGGGCTCTCAGGGACCACCCTGCACTGGGGGAATAGGGGGGCCCACAGCTCAGTTGGGGGTGTTTTTCAAAGGCTGCCCTCAGAATTTCTGATCACTTTCACCCCAGAGCATTTTCCCTCCAAGTCCCCTGGTATGACAAGTGGTGTTTGGAGCACAGGGTCTCCTTCTTTTTTTTGGCATCACTGCTCTCCGGTGGTGGGAGTAGGAGGTCCAGCCCCACTGCTGGAATTGAACCTCTGTCCCAGTGGGCTGCAGTCCCGCGCACAACCACTACGCCACCAGGGCTCAGCCCTAGGGTCTCCTTCTTCAATTCCCATCTGGACGTGACCTTCAAGCGCAAGGCTGATAGCCTGTCCTGTCCAGGCACTGGTGGCCCAGAGACAGCACAAGGTCATGGTACACAGCCAACAGGACAGGGGGAAAGCAGGTCCCACCGCTGCCCATCCTTGAGGCCAGACCTCCTCCCCTTCTGCCTTAGACCTCTGGCCCACACCAGTCATCCCCACATGAGCCACCTCCCTCTCCCAAGCAGCCAGGGGTCACGCTGGCCCGAAAGTGCTTCCTCCTGGGTTTCTGTCCCCAAAAGAAGTGCTTTGTCTCACACACACACACACACACACACACACACACACACACACACGGTGCCCCTCCTCTTAGGGCCCCTCCTTTCTCGCTTTGGAGAAATCATAGGGCCCCTCCTTTCTCGCTTTGGAGAAATCATTGGCCTGGCTCAGAACACCTAACTGTGGCCGGGACAACCGGGCTCCTCCTCCGTGCCCCTGGAGCATCCCCCCAGTGGCCTCCAGAAGATCCAAGGGGTGATGGAGGCAGGTAGCCAGCAGGACCCCAGGTGCGCAGGACAGACAATCGGGAGAGAGGCCCACCATGCTGGTCCGCAGGGCGCCGGCTTCTTGTTGTCTCCACCCAGGTCGGTCACAGGCACACAGCTGGGTCACCCCAGGGAGGGGTCTCCAAGAGGATAAGAGAGGCGGGAGTCCTCCAGCCTTTGAGGGTGCCCCAAATCTGGGGCATTGAGCCCAGCCCGGAGCCCAGTGCCCACGCCCTGACCGGCAAGCACTGCTCGGCTCCTCGGATCTCCTGCTCCGGCAGGGGCGCAAGAAGACCATCGGAAGCGCTCAGTCCCTGCGCCCCCTCAAGCACCCAGCCCGCCCCTCGCTGCTGCCGGGCCCTTCCCTGGCCCCAGAGCCCCACCAGGACGACTCAACTCTTGGGGCGCCCCTCCCTCCGCAGAACCCCTCCTGGCGCTGGCCCCAGTCCCACTTCTGCGCCCCACCACAGCGCCAGCGCTCCTCTCCAGACGCGGGGGCCACTCGTGGCGCGTCCCGACCCTCGGCCGCCGCCGCCACCGCGGACCCCGTGCGCCGCGCCCGCTGTACCTGCACCCACTGGCTCTGCGCCTGCAGGAGCAGCACCACGCTGGGGTCGGACTTGGTGAGCGGGTCGCGGTCCAGCAGGTGCCGGCAGCTGAGCCTCAGCTCCACCTTCGAGGCGCAGGGCGCCGGCACCACCCCGGGGCCCGCAGCCGCCCCGCGCTCCGAGCGTGCGCTCATGCCGGTCGGCCGGTTGCTGCGCCCACCGGAGCCGCGCTCGGCGCTTAGGGGCCGCTGCCCGCCTGTCCGCGCTGCCGCTCCCGGGAAATGGTGGTCCGGCCAGGCGTGGCCGCGCTGCCAGGCACGCCCGCCGGCGCGGGCACACGTGGCTCCGCGGCGGCCGCGCAGGGACTGGATGGAGGTGCGGAGGGAGACAGGGGAGGGGGCGGAGTGGGGGTGGGGCGGATAGAGAGCAGAGAAGAGTGTCCGGGAGGGGGTGGTTGTGATGGTTCCGACAGAGTTCCTGGGGTCGAATCCCTAGCTGACTATGTGCTGGTCCCCAAAACCAGCCGGGGAGTTTCGGGGTTAAGTCGGGGGTCCCTCCCCAACGCTGCACCTCCATGCAGGGCCTCTGAGGCCAGTGGGCTTCCCTTGGGAGTTCAGAGATGCCCCAAGCCTGGGCGTCTGGGTTCCTCCCCTGCATGCCAGTGTAGGGAGATGGAGTCCAGCTTCCCACCGAATTCCAGAGAGCCTCCTGGGGTGTCCCAGAGCAGCACCAGGGTGAGTGATCTCCAGCCCGGTCAGCCAGCATCAATGGCACTTACTGTGTGCTTGAAGGAGGCCAGGTGGAGCAGCAAGTGATGCATTGGACTGTCACTGAAAAGTCAGCTGTTCAAATCCCCCCACCGCTTTGAGGGAGGAAAACGAGGCTGTCTGCTCTAGAACAATTTACAATCCCAGAAACACGATGAACCGGTCTGATTCTGTCCTACAGGGTCACCATGAGCCAGGTCCGACCCGACGGCAGTGGTACCATGGATTGGTGCTGGTGCCAGGCCAGGTGATCCTCACCTTTACAAAACTGTGGTCTAGGCGTGGGGTAGACAGTTGCCCTGGGGACGGTGCTGACGGTCTGAGTGTGACCTCACCTGGTGAGAGACAGCTCTAGGCGACTGAGAGATGACACCAGGTGTGGCAGGAGCAGTACTCCCACCTGCCTCCACCCTGCCCCTGAGCTCCCCGTCTGGACCACAGGGCTTGAAAGCTGCAGAGGAAGGTGTTGGCGGAGACTGGAAACCCCCTCCCAACCCATTTTCTTTGCCCATTTCTGCTTAAAATAGGGTGCAGACCTGGATAGAAGCCCCGGGGACCCGGCAAGGGAGTGGGGCTTCTGTCCAAGGGAGCAGAGATTAGGCTGTGTGCCCAGGTAGCTCTGGACTTTGCCTCCACAATCAGGGCAGAAGACCCTGGGCTCAGAGGGATGGCCTAGCTTGGGGCCGGTTCCCACGGCTCAGCCTTACTGCTGGCTCTCCTGGTGGTTAAAAGGTGGTGTTGCTGGGTTGGAGGTTCAAATCCAGCTCCACAGGAGCAAAGGCTGGGCCTCCTACTCCCACCACCTGAGCGCAGTGATGCCCAAAAAACCAAAAAAAAAAAAAAGTGGTGTTGCTCAGGAGTGGCACTGAGTAGTGCCCACGACCACCAGAGGCAGTGATGCCCACAAACACACACACACACACAAATGTACAAAAAATAAAAAAGGTGGTGTTGCACCTCCGAAGCCCCTCCCCCTTGTTTAGCAGAGGACCTTGGGGGAAGGTGGGAGACAGCCTGGTGACTTGCTAAACGAGGGACACGGTGCTGCAGGGCTCCACTCTCTTCCTGCAGAGTGGCCATGGAGGCTAGGGGTGGGTTAGCACGCTCTGAGGAGTGAGGAAGGACCCCTTCTCTCCTGCCTCCTCTAGCTGCTTTCCAGACGGGGGCCTGGAACGCTTCAGCGACCAGCTGAAGAGGGCCGAGAGGTCCCAGCAGAAACCAGCCTGGAGCAGCTCCTGGGCTGCCGACTCAGCCCCGTCCAAGCCCACAGCCTCCCTCACCCTGTGAGACCCACAGAGACGACCATGGGGTCCCTGTGAGGAGCTAGGTGGGTGTGGCTCCTCGTGAGACCCACCCTCGGGTCCGTGAGCACCTAGCCATCAAAGATGGCATCCCCAAGTCCATTCGTCTTGTCTCCATGCACCGTGGTCACCGTCTGGCCCCGCACTTCCAGTGTGGGCAACTCTAGGCCACCTCATGGCCCAAGAAAGAGCCCTTGCCACTCATGAGAGCACAGAGGCAGCCAAAAGTCGAGACCTGCTGGATCCGTTTCCTGTCACTACCCAGACGGTGCCTGGAACAAGAGCTCTTTTTTTCCCCCTCGGGATTCTGGTGACTTGGAGACGGAACTCAAGATGTAAGCGGGACTGGGGAATCCGAGGGAGTCTGTTCACGCCTCTCTCCTGGCTTCGGGAGGCTCCTGCTGGTCCACAGTGTTCCTTGGCTTGTGTCCACATCACTCTAGTTCCTGCCTCTGCCTTCGTCGTGCTCCACCACGTGTCCGGGCAGCAGGTGGGGGCAGTGCGTGTGCCACAGTCTCTGCTGATAGCCAACCTTGCAAGTACCTTGAGGTCAGAGCGCAGGGGATGGAAGCACCCCGGACTACAGAGCTGGTGCCCTAGGGGGTCAGGGATACGGGAATGGGGAGTATGGAAGGACCACTGTCCCACCCTCTCACTGCTAAGCAGTCAGCTGCCAGGGCACAGAGCTCAGGCAGCCGTAGCTCGTCCATGGCCAAAAAAGAGAGCCAAGCGGAGGTCTGGTTCTCTCTGCACCAAAATGTGTGGTCACTGCAAACAAAGCTGTTTAAGCCTCTTAGGACTTTGTGGTGCAGAGCTTGGAGAGTCTACTCTGGACTGGGGTTGGCAGGGTCTCTGGTCCTAAGGTCTCTGGTTGGCAGGGATTGTAGGGTCACAGGTCTGCAGGCCTCTTTTCCTTTTGTTGAGGAATTAGGGCTGCCCATGTGGTACGTGCTGCTGGCAGTCAGAAGGCTCCAGGGAGCGTGTTCCAAAGGTCTAGGTCACAGGTGGACAGCTTCTGAGGACTTGGCGGTGGAAGCCCCTGGATGTCACCTTCTGGGGCTTGAGCCAGGCTCAAAAGAAGTGACTCGAATTCTGGATTCTTTTATTTAATTCAGCTCAGCCTCACAGTTAGTTTCCTGGGGACATAGAACGACTGGACCGAGCAGGAATCTCAACTCAAGCAGAACCCCAATTCATTTCAGCTTCTGCTGGAGCAAGACCACCTTGGAGGCAGGCCAGCGGGGCCAGGGAAGAGCCCTTGGGGTTCTCTACACCATCTCTGCTGGAGTCATTTATTCATTCATCCATTCACTTACTGCCATTTCTTGACTCACCCATCTGCTCATCCATTCCTTCTCTAATTCCTTCATTTACCCATCCACTCATTGATTCATTTCTTCCTTTACCCACTCACTCAGATTCACTCATTCACCAGTTAATTCACCCACTCTCTCACGCATTCATCCACTCATTCATCCCTTGATTTATTTATTTTTTGGGGGGGCATCACTGCTCTCCGGTGGTGGGAGAGGAGGCCCAGCCCCACTGCTGGAATTGAACCTCCGTCCCAGTGGGCCGCAGTCCTGCGCACAACCACTCCGCCGCCGGGGCTCAGCCTCCTCAATGGATTCTTTGTTTGATGAAGAACGAGGCTAGAAACTCACGTAGCTCTGTGTTGAAGAGCCGATGCTCTTAGGCACATAGAAGAGCGTGGACAAGTGAGCAGCTTGTGCTGGGTTTTGAAGGGTGGGTAGGAGTTGGCCATTGGAGAGAAGAGAGCCCTTGCACAAAGGCTCAGTGACCTGGGGATACACAACCCTACTGTGGACACAGAGAAACTTCAGAGAAGACCCCTTGTTTGAGATGTCTCATTGTGACTCACACAACTATAGTCAACCCTGGATTAGTCACACTCACTAGAGGGAAGGTGGAGAACGAACGAAGGAACTCCAGTCTCCAGAGAGGACTCAGAGGTTAATACCCAGGTGCTGGGAGCAAAGTCCAAATTCCCTGAATAAAGGTAATTCTTCACAAAAGGCTATGCAATGCTGCTAATTAAAGATTAAAAACAGGCCAGGAAAGAGCGCAAGCAGGATCAGGAACCTCTTTTTTTTTTCTTTTTTGGAGGCGCATCACTGCTCTCCGGCGGTGAGAGTAGGAGGCCCAGCCCCACTGCTGGAATTGAACCTCCGTCCCAGTGGGCCACAGTCCCGCGCATAACCACTACACCACCGGGGCTCAGCCCCAGGAACCCCTTTCCAAGCAATCCAAGCAACTACTACGTGCGTGCCAGGCTTCAGGGGACACCAAGGAAATAACCCTAACGGATAATCAGGCAGGATAAGAGTCAAGGCAGCCTCTTTTATTAATACAAATGCATTTGAATGGAAACAAGCTGGCGGAATGAACATCACATGCTCACAGGGTGGCTGTCTGGAGCTGGGTTTACCGGCTTATCTGCATTTTACCATTTTTCAACAAGGAACATGTGTTATTGGTTCATGAGCATCCAGAAGATGCAGGAAAGACATCTCATTTCCTGCATCGTGCCCAAGAGGGAGACAAACGCTGGGAGCTGGAGCCCAGAAACTGGGCCATGGGGCCCCTGGTCTCTGTTCACAGGGCTCAGGGTCCCACAGCTCAGCAGCCCGACCTTTGCCCTTCACTGTTGCATGTCAGTCAGAGGCACATCCACGGAGGTCAGTGTCAATGGCATTAGTTTGAACTTGGTGCTGATGGGAACTGGTGAGTAGTAGACGCTGTTCAGAGTTGCCCTTTTGAGGGGTACCCATGCCATCCCGGTCACACCCCCAGCCCTCATATCAGACTGCAGTGCAGCCTGGCCCCTCCTCTGAGGTTGCCTCCGTCATCAGTGCCGGCTGTGGCCAGCCTCCAGGAGCCAAGAGAGACAGACCCCGTGTCTGCATCTTTCCAGACTCAGGGCTGACCCCTGAAGAACAGCAGGCTTGTTCTCATTTCCAATCTCTGGGCCCAAGAGCCTAAATTCCCATCCCCTTTCGTTTTCTTCCCTCGGTGCAAATGTCATCTGTTATCTACTGTGGGCCATGCCTGGTGGCTGCTGGGAGCCTGGGGGTAACCCCAGACTCCTCCTTCTACCAGTTGGGTCATTGTAAGGGCATTGGTGCCCCCAGACTCATGTCATTCAGGAAGCTCAAGATGGGATCTCGTCAAGAAACACAGGGTCTGGACAGGTGGGCTGAGCAGAGCTGTCCTGAGACCAGTGGCTAGTCTTTAGAGGAAGTGGACAGAGATGCCGAGCGAGGACAGGCTCCCTGGTCCACTCCTGGTCCCCCAGTGAAGGGTGAACAGACCGACCAGTAGCTGTACCCACCCCACCCCCACCCCTGGGACTTCAAGCTGTGTCCTGTGGCCCCTCAGGTCCACCCTCCCATGGGACGCCCACAAGGAGCTCACAGGGGCATCCACACGGTGAGCACCCAGAGGGGCCACCCTCTTCTGCCTCCATCAGCAGGGATGCAGATCAACCACTTCACTGGCCCAGTCTGTCCAGGAAAGGGCAGAGTGGGTGGGGGAGCAGCTTTAACTGCCCAGAACTGTGGACTATTTTGATTGGGTCCAATAGGCTTCATCAGCTAGTGTGGCCTCCAGCCAACTCCATCCCCTCTTAAGTCCCACCCTCCCAGCTGACAGGCTGAGAGCAGGGGGTCAGGACAGAAAGGTGGGTACCTTCGTACTTGTCTCGGCCGTTTCTTCATGTCCACGGCAGTGGCCCCAGAATTGAGTGTATTAGTGGAATCTTGTTTTTTTTTTTTTTTTTTGGCATCACTGCTCTCGGTGGTGTGAGTAGGAGGCCCAGCTCCACTGCTGGAATTGAACCTCCGTCCCAGTGGGCCGCAGTCCTGCGCACAACCACTACGCCACCGGGGCTCAGCCATTTTTGTGTGTTTTGGGGGGCATCATTGCCCTCTGGTGGTGGGAGTAGGAGGCCCAGCCTTTGCTCCTGTAGAGCTGCTGCAGGAACTGAACCTCCATCCCAGTGGGCCACAGTCCTGAGCACAACCACTATGCCACCAGGGCTCAGCCTAGTGGAATCTTATAAGCAGGACACACACACAGCCTGCTTGCTGGGTGCTGCTTTTGTATAACTTGTGTGCAAACTTGACCTTCCTCCAGAAGGGATGTTTTACCTCAGTTTCACCACAGCCTGTCAGATACACTTGTGTTTCCTGCAGGTCCTGACATGCTGCTCACTAGGCAGCCCAGCTGGTGATGTCTAGGTTTCAGGGGACAGGCCTTGGGCCCTAGAGCCACTTCCTGGGTGTGTGGAGCAACTGGATGTGTGCAGTTTGGATGACTATTGTCACTGTGAGGGGCACCTGGCTGCAGTTCCTCATACCTGCCAGGGCATATAGTTCCTCCTCACTCCCAGCATCCTTTGCACATTCATGCTTCCAGGTGTTGACGTTCACTGAAATATCTCATGGCTTGAACCAGCTATCTTTACAAGCTGGGAAGTGGTTGTCAAGTCTAGTTCAAGTCAATTTCATTTGTATGCAAATCATACTTCCCTATCAGAAGTGGGGAAACGAAGACCTGCTTTCAACTGCTTCTGTCACAGCGGTCCAAATTTCTTTGCACAATTGTTCTACCCACTGGGATTTTACACAAGCTTAAAACCTGTGACCAAGCAGCATGCTGCCTAAGGGTGGAGGCCCTGGGGGTGTAAAGGGTGAGTGGAAATGATTCAAAAGGTTGGTGCATTAGTGACCAACTTGTCATTGAAAACCCACTGACCTTTGTGGTTTAGCTGGGCAAAGGCCCTTAGGACAGGGCACAACTACCCCTGGGGGGTTTTGAGACTTGGTGAAGTCCATTTTAACAAGAATTTCCTCTGCTTCTTGCTCTTTGAATTTGACTGAGCTGTGCAGCACCCACGGGCAAGGTGCCCGTCTTCGGCTCTGCAGACTTAGCAACAGTTCATGAGGCCCCCAAACCAGGCCTCCTGAGGGCTCTGCCCTGGCCTTTCACTGGGTGCCTCTCCAGGAAGGAGTGGTGGTTGGGGGGGAAGCTGTGACAGCCTTCTAAAATCTACTTATCCAGCTGAGCCCCGGTGGCATAGTGGTTGTGCACAGGACTGTGGCCCACTGGGAGGGAGGTTCAATTCCAGCAGTGGGGCTGAGCCTCCTACTCCCACCCACCAGTGAGCAGTGATGCGTGCCCCGCCCCCCCCCCCCCCCCCCCCAAATCAAATCTACTTAGCAGCTATTGCTGGTGACGAGCAGCCTCGCCGAGGCCGGAGTGGGGGCTATCCCCTGCTGGGGCCTCTCCTGGCTCAGGACCTGACGTGAAGACCCTCCTGGGGTTAGACTGCTCCCCTGGGCAGTCAGCTGAAGGTGGGACCCAGCTTCTGTCCACAGAGATCTTCCCAGCCGTGCAAGCACCACCTCCTATAATCCAATCCCTCAAGTCCAAGTTGCACACAGGTTGGGCTAGGTGGACCAGGGACATCCTGAAGGCAAGAGTCTCAGGACTCCTCTCTGACCCAAAGGTGGGGCTCCTCAAGGTTGCAGCAGACTGCAGCTGGGAGATGCCCAGACCAGCTAGGGTGGGAGCACACGGCAAAACCAGCACTCCAGAGGGGTGAGTGTGGGGCACAGAGGGCAGAGAAAAGCCTCACAGAACCCTCTGGCTCTCACGCCAGCAGGCTGCCCCATGAACTCACCTAAGAACCTGCCTTTGCTCAACCCAAGTCTACAGCTGGTTCTAGGAACAGGTTGGAACACGAGAAACGGCGGCTACACAAAGTATGGAATTGTGCCCCACTTCCAACCAAAGTGGACTGACTCAGTGACCCTATCGGGCTGGGCCTAGACTACAGAAGTACAAAGCCTCATCTTTCCCCCATGGGGAGGCGGCTAGTGGCTTCAAAGTACAGGCCTGGTGAATGACATTCACCAGGGCATTTGCAGTCTCTTAACCAGGAGCAAAATGGTCAGGCAGTCAGACTGCAGGCGCCGGGGGCTCAGGATGCAGCCATGGGCCCTTCCCCTGAACTGTCCTGCCCAGAGTCCACACAAAGGTGTGGATGACTGCCCAGCAGCTCAGACTGTCAGATAGGCACCCGAGGAGCCAACATGGTCTTGCCCATCATGACCAAGGCCAGTTCAGCCCACATAGCACACTACAACCACGATGTGGGGCAGAATTTATTCAAGGCTCTGGCAGACCCAACCCTACTTCTTCTTCTCCACATCCTGCTCTGCGGCCTCCTTGGCTCTCTTTGCTCGGATGCCAAAGAGACGGGCGTTGGCACGGGCCATGCGGAGACTGGCGAAGGCCTTGAAGTCCTTCTCTTCTTGAGTGATGACCCGGGCTTTCTCCTTCTTGTAGAC
>PVJH01026583.1:0-29905 GCA_004026705.1 Nesogale talazaci
GAGAAGGGCGCCTGCTTGTGTTTAACATTTAGCGTCCAGTGAGGAAGTCGGCATGCGGCTTTGTTCCCAAGCACATCGAGTGTAAGTAGTGAACATTCTGCCTCATTTGAATTACTAGAAGTGAGAAACCGCCACCCCCCCCCAACTGCACTGTCAGGGAGGAATATTTGAGAACGCATGAAAAGGCAGCCAGAATTCCCAAACCGTGAACTTCCCATCGGGCTGGTGGTTCAACCTTAGCAGCTGCTCCACAGAAGACCGACGAGGCTGTCTGTTCCCATAAAGATCCACAGCCGGGAAACCCACGGGGGCAGCTCGCCCCTGTCCTGTAAGGTCACTGGGGGGTGGTATCCCCTCGATCAAGTGAGCCAGTCCTACAAGGTCTTTGAACGATGCAGGAAATATCAACAGAAGGTGAAAAGCACACACACAGTCCCCATGCCAAAAAGAACTAGTTGACATTCCGCTGTTACAGGAGGCAGCATAGGAGGAAGAGCCAATGGTGTCGAAGGAAGACGTTCAAGCTACCTGGAGAGCATTAGGCAAAAACAAGACACCAGGAATTGATGGGACACCAATTGAAATGTTTCAACAAGCGGATAAAGCACAGAAGCACTCACTCATCTATGCCAGGAAACTTGGAAGTCAGCTACCTGGCCAAGCGACCAGAGGAGATCCTTATTTGTGCCCATTCCAGAGAAAGGTGACCCAATATTAGTTCAAACTATAGAACGATATCATTGATATCTCACGCAAGTTAAAACTTTCTGAAGATCATCCACCAATGGTTACAGCAGCACATTCAGAAGAGGACATGGAACAAGGGGCGTCATTGCTGATGTCAAAGGGATCTTGGCTGAACGCAGAGACAATCAGGAAGATGTTTGTGTTTTATTGACTACACCAAGGATCTTAACAAACTACGCATATAATCCTGAGACGAATGGGAATTCCAGAACACTCCATTGTGCTCCTGAGGAACTTTAGATGGAGCAAGAGGAAACTGCATGGTTATAATCAGGAAAGGTGTGTGTCAGGATTGTGTCCTCGCAACACAGTTATTGGCTCTGTATTCCGAAAAACGCCAGAGAAGCTGGCTTCTATGAAGAAGAATGTGGTATCTTGGAGGATTGGAGGAAGACTTATTAGCAATCTGCAAAATGCAGACGACACAACCTTGCATGCTGACAAAGCAAGTGGTGGCTTGTAAGACTCAGGAGAGGGGCATCAACTTGAATCACAGCCAGCTTCCCCCCCGCCCCCACCACCACACACACACTTCCAATTCCTCTCCCCACAGAAGCAGGAGTTCTTAGGTGGTAGGAACAGCGAATGTCAACTGCCAACTGAAACTTGGTCATTTTAGTGATCTTTTTCATGAATCATGTCCTTGTCTCCTGGTCTGCGGGTCACAAATGTTCAATGCACCAAATCAGTTTTTGAGATGGGCTCTAACTTTAAGTGGGATACCCTCCAGACCATACTTGGGCTCTTGTGAACTTGTTTGTTCAGCCACTTGAACTTGCATGTGAGCAACTAACTGGCCTGTCCACAGTTGGCTCTTGACTTTATTTTGCCTGATGATATCGAGTTTCACCGTGGTCTTGTTCCAATTGATGTAGGCAATTGGATGCCAGCCTATTCTACCTGGTGAGGGCCACAGGTTTAGTCACCATTTACGTTGATGAAAAACGTCTTTGTTCTTGCAATATTCCACCTGCACTGTCCAGGGTCCTGCCCTTCCCCAAGGGCATGCTTTCAACCACATCGTGCCCCTCTTCTGGGCTTTCAACTCTACCACTCCCATCACTGGTAATTACCAACCTGTCTTGATTGCCTAATGGAGGCATTTCAGATGGCAGGAGTTGGGAGAATGGTTTAATTTCTTCCCATTTGGCATTAGTGGTTGGCATAAAGTTGAATTGCTGTATGAGTCGAACTTCTTTATGGACACACTGATATCATCCTATCACAAACAGCATTGTGCCTCAAGAGAGATCTTGTAGTGTTCTTTTTTCTATGAAGGCCACACCATTCCTCTTGAATGTATCATTCCTGCTGTAGTCAACTGTATGATTGCCTGATTCAAATTGGCCAGTACCAGTCCATTTCAACCCTCTAATGCCCCAGGGAGGGAAATATGTATATATCTTCAACAATGCTGTTTCATTTCCGATGGCTTCTGATTCCCTCAGATTCATGCTTTGTGCCTTCCACATTCCCATGATGCACGGACGCTTGCATCTGGGTCTCCGCTCTCGAGCTGTGCTCCCTCAGCACGTGCAGGCACCCCCTGCTGAGCACCTCCCACACCGTTAAGGTTTGAGCGGGCGGCTTCCCCCACTTATATTTTGACTGTCTCTGAACCTGAGGGACTGCACAGTTGGGCAGTCCAGCCCATCAGTAGCATATTAGGGTTCTGACATCCTCATATCCTCTCCAGTTATGTTCTGATGTGTGCGTTTTCAGTTTGGCCATCAGTGCCGGCGTGAGGCAGTACCCCGTTGTTGTTTTAATTTGCTGCTGTAACGATACCACTGGCCATCCCTCCCCCCACCCGACAGATTACCAGGTCCCCCTTTCTCATCTGTTTCAGTCTGGACAACTTGCTAGACCATGTCCCCTGGAGGGGTGGGGGCCGGTGACCATCACGGTATTGAATTACTGGTCACATGTCTTCAGCTTCACAGCAGCACGCAAGATGCCAGCTCAACAGCCGGCAGGTGGGCGGTGGGTTTGGCTTCTTTGCGTTTGTTGTGTTTGATCTTTATATAGGATGTGATAGGGTTACTGTTGCAACCGGATTGTAGTCAGAATGCAGCCCTTTCACAAAAGTCATCTGTGACTCGGACTCCATTACAGTATCCGTAGTGTCACCCTATCACACCCTACATCGGCACAAACAAACAAAACCTCGACTCACAGCCTTGAGTTGATGCCGCCCACAGCGGCCTCACACACAGACCACGTCTTCTCCATCACGTGTCCGAAGTGACACTACTGAGGGCAGCGGAGAGCCACAGGTCTCACCTCTGAGCGGCTGGCGGGTTCCCGCTGCCAGGTCTTTGCTCAGCAGCCAAGCTCTTGTTCAGATAGAAGCACGACGGGTGCGGTCCGTGTGCACTCCTGAGTCCTCGGCGCGTGTTTCCGTCAGTCGCATCATGAAACAGGTGTTTCCATGTATACATTCCTCATGGTGTGGGTGAGCTGTATGCATTTGATCGCAAACTGGACCTTTAGCAAACTGAGAGGCAACCGAGTTACTCTATGGACTGTCTCAGGAGAAATTATTGCTATTATTATTTGACTGCTACCGCACTTCTCAGGGCAGGGGGAAGCATAAAAAAACTGATTTTCAGGAACTCTGTATCTGGTCAGAAGGGCGGCTGATGCGCAGGCGGTTGCAGAACGGCAGGCTGGGTGGATGCGCCAGTAGCTAGCCAGACCCCATCCAAAGAAAGGAGAGCACGGTTGCTCACGTTCCCAGAGCAGCTGCAAGGTAGCAGGCACTCCCTGTTCAGCAGGCCAGTGATGGGAAAGGAAGGCCAAGGGAGGCCCGTTGTTGTTGTTCTTGCTGTTAACCAGAACTCAGTGCCTTTCACTGCGACTCTACTGGACAGACGGAACTGCCCGGTGGGGCTTGTGAGGCCACATCCTTGCAGTGGGCAGCCTGCTCGGCTGCTGCGGCTTTTATGTGTCATCCCGTCGCCTCTGACCCTCAGCTGCCCCTCAACTGGCAGAACAAAACACTGCCTGCCCAGTGCCAGTCTCACCATTGCTCCTATGCCCGGGCCATGGACGAAACCTCTGAGTCGGTCCGTCTCCTCAGGGCCTGCCTCTTCTTGGCTGCCCCTCACTCCACCCAGCACGGTGCCCCTCCCCCTGGACTGGCCTCTCCTGGCGACACGTCCACTCTTTGAGATGTCCACACTCGGCACCCCGGCCTCTCAGGAGCACTCTGGCTGGACTCCTTCCGAGACAGACCCGCTTGTTCCTGGTGCCATCCAGTGGGTGTCAGGTCAATGCCCACTCCTTGTGGTTATCAGCCTCACGCTTCACCCACTGCACCACCAGGGCCCTTGCTGCCCTGGAGACTGGAGGCTCTGGTGCTGGAGGCTCCCATGGAAGATGAGAGCGACTCCCTGCCCTGACGTCTCCCAGTGCGGTCGGTTGGACTCAGCGCCCACCGTGGAAGGGGCAGGCCTGCTCCCTGGCCTTCCCAAGCCAGAGGCAGATCTGGCCAGGCTCTTCTTCTGCAGAGTCAATGGGCAGCACTGGACAGAGACTGCTCTCAGGAGTCTGAGCGCCCAGGCAAAGCCCTGGGGTTTCCAAGAGACAAGATTTCAGACAGCGTGAAAGTCATCTCTTCTCCCGGCACTGGGTAAAGAGAAGGTCAAGCCCTACGGACACGGGGCCATGCTCAGAATGCTGCCCAGAGCTCTGCCAGCCTTCAGTCCACCGTGGCTGGCATGCTACCATGTGGCCAGCCTCTGCCCATAGACTTTTCTTCTCCTTCTGACTGAGTTTTTGTTGGGAGGTGGGAGCAGGATCAAAGAGCAGATCCGCTTTCTGTGTCCTTTTATCCCCCCTCACCCACCGCCTCCCCGTGTGTCCTGTCCCCTCCCTCCGCCTCTCCTGGCCCTTCTGGACATGGGACAGTTCCGGGTGCCGGCTTGCCCCTTTGATCTCAAATGGCAGATGATTCCGGGGAGCACATCCCAGCCACGTGCTGCTGCCCCCCAGAGAGAACATGGTGGGGGTGTGTGTTTATTGTCAGAAGCTTGGATGGTAAGCCCAGCCACTGTGGCGACCACGAGGCTCTCTGCTCAGTGAGGATGTCTGGACTCAGATGTGCGCTGTGGGGACATGCTGGGGACAGTCGGCCTCCCCTGCCGGGTCACTGTGAGCTGGAGATGTCTGGGTGGCATCAGTGGGTCGCAGCCTGCCTGTGTCCCCACGCCTGGCATGCCTCTCTGGACACATTAGGCACCCCTCCCGCTGGGAGCACTCAGCCTGCACTTCCTCCAGTGCCAGCGGGCTTGGTCTCGGGCTGCCCTTGGTCTCGTTGGTAGTCTGCTTGTAAGGTGCACCTGGCTGTGCTTGCTAAGGTGGAGGTTTGGAGTGAGTCATCCGGGGTGCAGCTGAGGCTCTACATTCCCCACTTCCTCCAGACCCCCGGACTGTCCTTGAGCCAGCTGCTCAGCACAGTGGCCATCCATCAGTCGGCGTCCTGGAAACCCCACAAGTCCACGCCAACTTTCCTTCAGGATGCCTCCCAGTGCTTGTGCAGAGGGCTGCTGAAACACTGGGCTCCCTCCCGCCAGCCTCCACTGCGGCCTCTCTGCCTGACTGGCCACGTGTCCGGAGGTGGCACAGCCGCTGCTCTCTGCCCCTGTAGACTCATGGGTAAGTGTCGCACACGCCTCGTGTCACCCAGGAGGCAAACCCACGGACTGTGGATCCCAGGGGAGGGGCTGGGGCGAGCTGCGCCACTGGCTTCCCCCTTCCAGACAATCACTATCTGACAAGGGAGAACCGTTTAGCCATAAAAAGGAGGGGCTGCCCTTGTCTGGAAGGAACAAGAGACCCCCAAGGCCCACAGCTGGAAGGGAGGCGCCAGGGCCATCGTGCCGCCCCAGACTAGAGTGAGCAGCATTTGCTGGTTTCTGGAGGCTCTGGGGGCGTAGTGGCCATGCCCTGGCTGCTAGCCCCAAGGTTGGTACCTCTGAGGGAGAGAGGCAGGGCTTTCTGCTCACATAGAAAGTTAGTCTCTGAAACTCACCAGGGGCCGTGCTAGGCGGTCCTAGAAGGCAGTGAGCAGGGCCCTGTTGGTGCTGTCTGGTAAGCACTGGTGCGCTAACCACAAGGTTGGTGGTTCAAACCCTCCATCCATCCCTTGGGGGGTACAATGAGGCTCTCCTTCCCTGAGCTACAGCTTCAGAAGCCCTTGAGGAATGGACTCAGTAGCGGTTGGTTGGTTCGGGATTCTTGCCTTCAAGAGCTGGGTGACTCGGTGTTCAGGAAGGCAGTGGGGTGGACCCCCCCCCCCCCGGGGAGAAAGACCCGGGCTCTGCTCCTGTGAAGACTGCTGCCGTGGAAACCTCAGGCTGGGGTGGGTTTGCTCTATGTGGAGGGAGACTCGGCATCTGCTCCCCTGACGACAGCGGCCCTGAAAGCCCTTGGCCAGCTCTCCTCCAGCATGAGCTGGCATGGTCTGCGGATGGACGGTGCTGCCTCCACGGCCTCTGGGGTTTGCTACGGGAGCTTGCAGGGGCATCAGGGAGGCTGGGAGAGTGTGGGGAGCTGGATGGCTCACAGCGAGGTCAGTGGGTCCCCCCCCAGCCCCCCAGTTTCTTGGAGGGAGAGAGACGAGACTCTCTGCTCCTTGAAGATTCAGCCTCTGGAGCCCCCGATGCAGGGTCGCCATGATGCAGGGCTGGCTGGGGAGCTGTGGGTGTGGCTTTTGGGGTGTCTTCATTGTTGATCCATTCACTCACTCGACACCCCCGTCTTCACTCACAGTCCCCGTCTTTCAGTCAAGGGCTGGCCAGCATGGACAGAGCTGGGCTCAGGGGGCCCAGGGGCCCTCAACAGCCCGGTGCCCAGAGAGACAGAACCCCCCCCTCCAAGAGGATCAGTAGATCTCCGTCTTCCTTCCCGTGGACGTGGGCCTGTGGCTGGTTTCCCCCTCCCTGCGAGGAGACAGGTGGGTCTTTCTGGGGGTGTTTGCAGGGCCCTGAGCAGCCCTGGTGGTGCAGTTGTGAAGCGCTCAGCTGTTACTGAAAGGTGGGCGGCTCAGAGTCACCCTCCACGGGAGAAAGGCTGGGCCGTCTGCTCCCGTGAGACCCCCGCCCACTGATGCACTTCCAGTCCAGCTCACGGGGACCCAGGAGGACAGCCGAGATGCTCGAGGGTCTCCGGGGTCTCCTCAGTGTTGCAGCAGCTGATGGCACCCCCTTTTCCCCGGGCGCAGCCTGTTGGCGACAAAACCAAACCAAACCGAACCCAGGGCTGTGGAGTCGGTGTGGACTTCCAGCATCCCGTGGGACCACACAGAGGCTCTGACTCTCCTGAGGAGCAGCGTGTGGTTTCAAACCGGGGTCCCTGCGGATGGCAGCCTGCCACGTAACTGCCCAGCCTCAGACCAGGCCTTGACCAGCCGGTGCAGCTGGCTGCATGTGGGGGGCCTGCGTGGCCACTTTCCTGGGGAGCCAGGAATTCCTGAGCCGTAGAGGGAGCAGGTGGTCCAGTCTTCCTCCCCAAGAACTGCCACACAGGCTCGAACCTCCGACCTTGCCTGGCGCTGACCCTCTGCACCACCAGGGCTCCTTTCCTGCCCCAGCTAGAAGACAGACACGGAGGAAGAACCTCAGCAGGCGCAGGGGCGCCAAGGGGCAGCAGTGGCCCAGACCCCACCCTGTGTGGCTGGGTGGGAACACAAGGTGGCTATGGGTCTGAGCCCGCCCGAGGGCTCCTAACCGCCCGGGAGCGGGTGTGTTTCAGTTCTGTGCTCAGCAAGGTCTTGGGCATCCACAGGGCCTCCAGCACGCAGCCCGCCCGAGGGCTCCTAACCGCCCGGGAGCGGGTGTGTTTCAGTTCTGTGCTCAGCAAGGTCTTGGGCATCCACAGGGCCTCCAGCACGCAGAGTGTCTGCGGGGCCCTGAGCTGCAGAGGTCACATTCCGCTGTTTGCTATCCCGCGTCCGCCGGTGCCCGAGAAAGGCCAGCACTCATCATGTCGGAACCCTGCACATCCGCGGGGAGAGGGCTTGCAGAGAATCAGCATTAATCTGCAGGCAGCGTCTCCATGGCAAAATCAACCCCTTCCGCCCCTCCCCTCCAGATACAGCAGAAGCCATACAAGGCGTGTAGGAATCTATTATTTGAACGGCTTTATGCTCTGACCTACTTGGGAAGACAAAGGCCCAGCCCCGAGGAGCAGCCTCTTGACACGCACCTGAGCTCCCCGGAGCGTTTCAGAGGGCCGCGTGACGGGTCCCCGTAAGCCTCGTGGGCGCCTCCAGCACGGATATTCGTGATTCAAGCATCTGTCCACGGCCGCTCACGAGGGGACGGCAGTCAGTCACGCGTCGGCGTGGATGCGTAGCTTGTCATTTACGTGGAAGACTTGTTCTCCGGGGCTGTTGGTTTTTGCATTGTGTTTTGGCTTGGTTTGTTGTTGTTGGCCCGGACCCTCGGCTGATTCGGTTACGTTTAGTGAAGTGCAAAAGGAACCGCGCCGAAGGGAATGATTCCATTTAGCTTTCGGGCCGAGGCGATGGGCTTCCGTCTTTGACCCCAACAGATGAGATTGTCGTCCTCGTGGCCTCGGGCGCAAGCCCCCTGTGGTCTGCAGGGACACAGACTTTCACACGCGGGCAGGCCGCGTTTTCCGGGCGTGGTTGTGCGGCCTGTGTTTAGCTCTCACTTTCTCCCCAGACGCACACGGGATCCTGAGCAAGAGGCTGGGGGGCAAGGGGCTGCCTGTGAGGAGAAAAACGCTGGCCCCCACCCCTCCGTGGGGCTCAGCTCAGGAGCCTGACAGTGGAAGAGAATTCAGAATGCTTCCCCTTGCTGAGGGTGGTCTGTTTGCAGGCAGATGGACAAGTGAGCACAGGGGTCAGCTGTCAGTCTAGTGATCCCAAGACCACAGGACGCTCTTTGCAGACGTGCCTCCCTCCGTTTGGGGTGAAAACCGGCACACTGACACATGCACGCATATGTGTACACGCCTACACACACGATGCACTACACACACACACCTACACGTGTACAGGCTTACATGCTCACACATTTGCTCACCATGTCAGAAGCCTGGGGGTGCGAGCGACGGCTGTCCTGAGGGATGTGGAAGAGGAGGCTCTCTGGCCCTCCCTTGGAAATGTGGCTGGGGGTCTCCGTGCATGGTGGCAGGGGTATGGTGGGTGGGGCATCTCTTATTGGGGGGAAAGATGAGGCAGGGTCTTTCTGTCAAAGCTCACTGGAGCACTGAGAAACCCAGGCAATCAGGCCCACTCTGTCCACGGGGCCCTGGGTCATGACTGTGACTATGTGCAACCTGATTATACATGTGCCTATGCATATGTACATATGTGGCGGTTATGTGCTCTCCTGTCAACTTTCAAAGGGGTGGAGTGTAGCCTGTCAATCAGACCATAGCCAATGAGGCTTCCCTATGGGCATGGCCTTCTCCTGGGGATGCTGGGAACTCCTGCCTTCCTCCCTGGAGGTGGGACACACACTTTCTGCTTGGTGTTCCTGATGACAAGACCATGGAGATGTGCTACAGTCCTGGGGCTGGAGGAGCCACGTGGAGAACCACGCCAGCACCGAGATGCTTACGACGCCACTGGATCCACAAGACTTCCCGCTCACTGGCCAGTGACCTTCCTGCGTCCGGCATCATTACGTGTGTTTTGTGAGTCTGAAGAGAAATTTATCAACTGGTAGCAAACATATGGGCTAATATTGGACTTATGGACTTGATCTGCACTGGGGTGGGACGTTTTATCAATATTTAACTGCTCTTGTATATAAAGCTCTTTCTTACACACATGAATATCCACGCACTTGTTTCTCTCGTTAACCTGGATGAAACAACATATATGCACACATTATTACATAGGTGCCTGTGTGTACATATACACATATCTATGTACACCCCCCCCAGCAGTACTGGGGGTGGAAATAGACACAGTATAAGCTACCTGAGAATGAGTCCCTTTCAAGAGGGGGAGGGGAAGGCTTTTGAGGTGCTTTTGAATCTTCCTCAAAACTAAGACCTGTTTCCATGCACCCAGCAGCAGCGAGGACTATGTGCACACAAGCCGCGTCCTGTCTGCTGTAACTCTGATGGTCTCACTGATACAAAGAGCCAGCCCTGCCCAGTCAATCGTCCATCCCTCCATGCACTGACTCCAGAGAGGGAAGCCTGGGCAGGGACTGGGCCTCTGTGCTTAGAATGTCCCTGACACACTGTCGCGCTGTCGAGCCTCTGCTGGCGGAGGGTGTCCACAGGGGACTTGGCCCAGCTTAGGTGTTGGCTGCAGTGAGCCCGGAGCCTGAATGAGTGTCCAGGGACCAGCCATGTCCAGGCATTCCTAGGAGAGCCTTTCCGGGGGCACTCAGGGCGGCCTGCCCACACCTGGGTGCTTTCTTTGCCCGTCTGACCGGGGCTGTTGACCGGCTCCTCAGAAGGCGGGAGACTTGGTTCTCCCTGGAGGCGCCTGGGAGGAAAGCCCCAGAGAGCCCGCCACGGTCCTACTTGGCGCAAGGGGAGCGGCCACGAGTGGACAGCAGGGCGGCTTTGGCTTTGTGCAGAATGGGCTTGTCTTCCCCTGACAGTGTGAGGCTGGAGACGCAGGCACTGGTCCGTGTGTCTCTTCGGATCGTGGGGAGGGGTCTCAGAGACCGGCCCCCCTCGACACATTCCCGGCAGAGGGACTTCCTCCACCCACCGCCCGGCAGCCTCCAGCAGGCTTCTAAGACCGTCACTGCTTTACAGGGGCAGAAACCCAGTCTGTCATCTGCAGAGTGGCTGGTGGTTTTGAACTGCTAACCATGCTAGCCACCATACCAGCACGGTACGGAGACTGGCAGTAGGTGACCCCAAGCCCACCCCTGCCCACTTCCCTAGATGTGAGGGCCATCCTGGAACCCCAGTCTGCTCCCCACAGGTTCCTTCTGAGGACCAAGGACCCACCTGTGTGTGCTGGACTGTGCCCCCCTCCACGCAGGAACTCCACCTCCTGCTGTACAGTCTCCTTCCTGTGGGGGGAGGGTTTCCCCTCCGCTGACCTCCCCATCCACCAGGGCTGGGGAGCGGGTCCCCCCAGGGGAAAGGCAGAGACGCTGGGCAGCTTGCTTCTGAAAATCCAGTTCGTGGGAGTCCCGAGGAAGCCGGAGCTCACCAAGGACCTCCGATGTTGCAGCAAACAAGCTGCTGCTTTCAGGGTCTCTGGTGGATGAGCCCCAGGCTGCCAGCCCCATGCAGACCAGGCCCCACGTTCAAGGCCCTCCGATAGACAGATAGACAGACAGACGGGAGTTAGCTTTAATCCATGGTGACCTGATGTACAAGCAAGACACTGTCCAGTCTTGAAACAAGAAAACAGTCTGACCTCAGAGCCATCTGCTCCCACATTCAGACAGTCCTGACAAGGGGGCCCCAATGCCTGGGGGGTTGAGGGAGGTGGGTGGGTAGCAGTTTCCCGGGAGGGGGCTGGGCGGCAGGAAGAGGGAGCTGGGTGGGGCTGGGCACGAGGACCAAGGTGGGCACCATCTCCCAGAGCTGTGTCCTAATGCATTCAGATGGCAGCATTGTTCATTTGCATCTGCTGTGTGGTTATTTATGCCCTCCTCTGAGGGCACCAGAATGTTGCATTTACATTGTAATGAGGGTGTTTTTGAAAGCTCATTTCTTTCCAACAGGGGCGTGGGGCTTGAGGAGGAAGAAGGGGGAGGGGGCCTCAGGGGCACAGTGGTTAAGCACTCAGCGGCTCACCAGGTCCCTGGTGGTGGGAGCTCTCCCCAGGCTCCCTGTGATCCGTCCAGAGACTCCAGACCAGCCTGACCCACTGCCCGGTCCCTCTGGCGCTCAGGGACGGTCGGTCTTGCAGAGCAGCAGCCTCTTCCTCCTCCCCTGGAGCCTCCGAGCTTGCCCTTCCCAACACAAGTGGGGATCCCTGACCGCCACACCGAAACCAAGCCCCTGGCCACTGTCCATCCATCGTGCAGGCAGAGCAGCCTGGGGTTTCCGAGACTCTAGCTCAGGGGTTTTTGCCACTGCTGCTGTCGTGCTTAGCACCCAACTCATCCCGGGCCCACAGTGAATTTATTCATAGTTTGTTTTTAAACTATAGTCCAGCCCTCCAATGGTCTGAGGGACAGTGAACTGGCCCCGTTTAAAACGTTTGAGGACCCCTAGCTCTTCACAGAAAGCCTGTCTTGCTCCCTCAGAGATGTTCTGGGGCGCTGTCCAGTATGGGGTCCAGCCACGGCAGACTGCAGCTCACCACGACCGCCATGGACAGAGCACAGCTGCCTCACGGCTGTCCCCCAAACCTATCGTCGGTGCTTCCAGACAGTAGCTTGCCCCGTGGCTGGCCACGGCCCCCCAGGGCGCAAGCTACCTTTGGGGCTGCTCACCACAGAGTCGGTGGTTCCAGCCCGCCCGCAGCTCCCTGGGGAAAAGATGAGGCTCTCTGCTCCCGGGAAGATTCTGGTCTGACAACAAGGATGGGGTGGGGTGGGGGGTGTCACTGACTCAGAATCGACCCGCTGTGCACAGGACTCCCAACACCTGCACCCCAGGCGTCCCCGAGAGCCACCGAGCGGTGCTGCAGAAGGGAGGGCCTGGCCACCTGCTCCGTGACATGCACGGCCAACAGCGGCCCCAGGGCAGCTCTCCTCTGCCGCACCCCTCTGTCTGAGAGCTTACTCACCACAGACCTTGTGTGCCCTCTTGAACCTGCTAGGGACCTAAGAGAAGGGCTAGTCCCATGTCTGTATCATCTTACAATTCTCTCCCAGCTAAGCTCGACTGGGGAGAAAGGCGAGGCTGTGTGCTGTCAGGGTCCGTAACCCCAGGGACTGACAGAGGAGGCTGTGTGCTTTGTTCTGGAAGACCAGACTCTTGGCGAGACTGTGCTGGCGTCCATGCAGGGGCACAGGTTTGGGGTTTTAGTGTTTGGCTACGGAGGCCCAGCCACACAGGGGTTCAAGCTCTGGGCAACTGACGGAAAGTCAACCTGGAGGTTTGAACCGAGCAGACCAGTCGCTCTCCTGCAGGAAGAAGACGCAGCGGCCAGCTTCCGTTTCTGTCAGATGATGGACGGGAAGCCTCTCTGAGCTGTTCTTCTGTGGCCTGGGGGTGGGGTGGGTTGGCTGTGGGTTGGTGTTGATTTAGTGGATGTGGCTTGGTTTGGTTTAAAGAAGATGTCAGGAAACATGCTGCTAGGATCCTCGTTTCCGAGGCTCGCTCCCTCCCAGCTGCTCTGGCTCCAGGGAGGCTGGATTCCAGGAGATTTCACACACTGGAGGGATGTCATTTGTATCAGCAGCAGCTGCATTGGGGGTTGGGGGGGGGGGCTTGTCCTGTTTCTTTCCCTTCTGCCAAGATTTGCAGCTAATTGAGAGCTCGGTGACAAGCCCCCTTTGAAGCTGGAGGAAATTACACACAACACACACATGTTTCTAAGTGATGCCAGCTGTTGGCGGAGGGATCACGATGGCTTCGCAATTGTTCCTCTCCATGAACCAAGAGCGCATCACAAAACATACTCAGCGTTGGCGAAGCCAGTGACGCCCAGTTGCAAGAATGAAGCCTCATGGGACGGTGCCTCGGACACTAGGGGGTCATGGGGGTGGGCACCCACTCTCCTGGTTGCTCCTGGACCCTCTTCTTTGTCACAGACGACTGCTCCAGAGACTTTCTCAGCCAACTCCCCTCTGCCCCCCGCTCCCCTCCCCCCACTCTGTGGCAGAAGATCCACTCCCAGGCTGTGTGTACAAGATCTTCAAATACCGCACAGTGGAGAATGCTCCCCATTCCTCCTCCTCTTGCATCATGCCACCGGCCGGTGCTCCCTAGAGAAGCGGGAGCCGTGATCCCTGTGTGCCTGTGTAGCGATTCAGACTAAGACATGACCCACACAGTGGTGGACACGGGTCCCTCCAGCCCCTGGGTCAGGTGCAGACTGGAGGCTTCTCTGCCTGGAAGCCAGCGAGCAGGAGGCAGAGTGAGGGAGCGGGAGGCCGCAGGCTGGTGGAGGTGGAGGCCAGTGAATCCGAGATTCACCGATGGCCAGGGGATATTGATGGGCCCAGCTCCCTCAGAGGGCAGACTCGGCTCTGCTCAGGGTCTCTCTCTGAAACCAAAGGCCACACCCCCAAAGATGTGTCATCAGGCTCCACCCTAACCTTCAACCCAGTCTGTGCAGTTGACACAAACCCTAACTAACCATCCTTGCAGTTCACAGGGGGCACCTGAGCTGCCGCAGGTGGAGGCCAGCATGGGAGGGTGTGTCAGGGGCCGCTCACACTCAGGGCTCTGTGCGAAGGGCAGAGGTGACCACAGGAAGTTCCACAGATGCCTGTGGCCCGGGGCTCTGGGCCCAACAACAGGAGGGGGTCACGCTCAGTCTAAGGACAAAATTGCGCCCACACAGACAGCAGGGCCACGTCGGTCACGGTCAACCTTTAAAGTGATGACATTCAGATCGGTGCCAAGTCAGTCCATCTGTCCAGCGGGTCCTGACCATGGTCACCCCGCGTGTGCTGGAGAAGGACTGGAGAGTTTGTCAGACGTGGCTGCCACAGTTTGCTGGAGCAGCGTCTCCGGGTGAGCGGGGCCTGCTGTGGGTGAGCCGTGGCGGGACGCGCTGTTTGCATAGTCCAGAGATTTCCCCAGTGTAACTGCCCCAGCATCCCGGGCCCAGGGGTGAGGGCTTCATTCTCTCAGCATTCTTAGCCTTCCTTGCCAGGGCTTTTGCAAGGCTTTCACGGTGAGTGCCTGGAGCCGTTTCCGACCCGTGTGGTGGCAGTGTGGAGCTGCGCGGAGGGCTTTGGAGTCTGTCCGTCTTCGCAGAAGTGGACTGCCCCGTGGGCCCGGAGCTGCTGGTGGGTTAGAACTGCTGACCTTGTGGTGAGCCACGTGGAGCGCTTTGTTGTTGTGCCACCAGGGACCCTCCTGTTTAAAAACAAAGCTCTACGCTCTGACGCTCTGTGAAAGACCGACCATTTCCTGGTCAAACGTGGGAGTTAGATCATCTGGTGTCAATCTGAGAGGATGGCGAGTGCAGGGGTGGAGCCTGGTCTGTCATTCGAATCATAGCCCTGGAGGCCTCTGTGGGCGTGGCCTTTTCTGGAGGATTCTGGGAACTCCCGTTTTTCCTCCTTGGAGGCGGGAGGCACTGCTTTTTCTCTGATCACTCCCGGAGACCCTGCTTGACTGACAAGACACCTGGTGCTATGCCCTGGGAGCTGGAGAAGCCACGTGGAGCCCCCTGCCAGTACGGAGGTGCTCACAACACCACTGGATGCGCAAGGTGCCACCCCCTGGCCTGTGTTCTTCCTGCATTTGGCATCATTGCAGGTGTTTCATGAGTCTGAAGAGGACGTCACAGATTGGTATCGGGCACATGGGCTAATATGGGACTCATGGACTTGATCTGGACTAGGCAGGGATGTTTTCTCAATAGCCAGTTGCTCTTAGACATAAAGCTCTTTCTTAGGGCATTCGGGTGTCTCCGTGAATTTGCTGCTCTAGGCTACCCGGCCCAACACAGCAAGTGAAAGTCTCCCTGGCCTCTAATACAGCACTAAGCTGGGACCTTGACTCTGTTGGGTCTAATTGTTTCCTGCGTCTTTGGTTTCTTCCTCTCTCCACCCCGGGAGAGAGAGGTGGGTTGTTGCACGTTGGATGGACGCCCACAAGCTTTCAGAGCACTGTCACGACTCGCTGAAGCAAGGTGCAGAATATGGCCTTTGTGGACAATGTTTGAGACCCAACCAAACCCACTGCCGACGAGCAAATCACATGCCATGGTGACCCTGGGTGGGGTTTGCCCTTTCCAGGAGCAGGTCTGCCATGAACCCAATCTTAAACTCCTGCCATCTGCACCACTGCCAGCCTAGACTCTGTTGGCCTACAGGACCGAATGGAGCAGTTCCCATGGGTTCCTGAGGCTTTAAATCTTCATTGGAACAGAAAGCCTCAGCTTTCTCCCTTGTAGTAACTCCTGGTTTTGAACTCCCCATCGTGTGGTTGGTAGCTCAACATGTAACCCACTATGCCACCAGGGGTCCCTCCTTAAAAAAGAAAAAATCCCGGACATTGAATTCAGTTCAGTGTACATCATTTTCTGTCCCATCTCGCTTTAAAGATAGACTGGGCTGGAATGTGTGAGGCTGTCTTTGCAGTCTAAACACGATGCTTCGGGAGAAGACAGCAAGGACAACCAAGGAGGAGTTAAATACACATCACTGGTTAAAAAAAAAGGGGGGAGGGGAGGGCAACAGATTCTTAACATGGTCAAGAGGAGCAATTTGTATTTTATGATCTCTAAGCCAACAGGGTTAGACTCACAATGTTCCCGAATGGGTGTGACTAACGGTAAGTGGTACTCTCACGCAGTTCTCACCACAGGAGCTCCCAGGCATTACCACCTGCTGGAGAAGGTGAGTCACCGGGCCCTGGTGCGTCAGCACTTACATACAGCCACGGGGCTGATTCTGACTGACTCTCAGCCTCTGCATCGGGCAGGGCAGAGCAGCCTCGGTGGGATTCACACGGAGACCCTATAGGACAGGCCAGAGCTGACTCTGGGACTCTGAGGCTGTCCAGCTTTAGGGCATCTGGTGACCGTGCCCGTCGTGGGCCAACGATGCCACCAGGGCGCCTGAGGCCTAGTTCCCAGTGCATGATGGGAAGCGTATGGATTTCCTTGACTCTGGCATCTTGCGAGCAGTCCTGGCGGCCCCGGGACGAGGTGCTTGCTGCTTTGGGAGAGATGTGCCTGCTAATCACAGGTCGCCAGTTCGAAACCACCAGCTGCCCCGCTGGCGGAAACCGAGGCTGACTGCCCTCTGAAATGACGTCGTCCCTGAAGCCTGCGGGGCGGGGTGGCCCTGCGCTGTGGGGTCTCCGGACTGGGTTCGGGCTTAGCAAGTGGAGGTGTCTACGGCCTGAAGTGGAGCTGCTACCCCGATTTGCAAATCGGCTGGTCAATGAAATTCACCCCATTTCTAGTATTCGGTTCTCAGGAGTTTGAATGAACACTCCAGGGAGTGAAAACAAGATTTTTTCCCCAAACTCTTTGAAGCAATGTATTCATTAAAGCCTTATTGGGTGTCTGCCAAGTGAGCATGAAAGCCAGCCCCGGGCTAGTGATATTTCAGTGTGTGAAAACGTCTCTCGTTTTTAAAATCATTTTTTTGGGGGGTGGGCATGGGGGGCTCTTCCAGCTCTTACCACCATCCACCCGTCCAGCTGCGTTTATAAAAGATGTGTAAGAGGAATGCGTGGATGCGCGAATGAATGAGGTCAGGAACGAGATGCGGCCGGGCGGCACCGGCTCCGAGGCACCGGGGGACGTCCCGCAGGTCGGGCCAGGCTTCCATTTTGCGCAGTCCTTTCTGGGGTCTCGCTAGGAGAGAACAAAGGGGAAACGACGCAGGCGCAATAACCCAGACGCGGGCTAGGGGGCGCTCACGCGGCGCGAAGTCTGTCCCTCTCCGGCTCCCGTCGGTCCCGCCCCGTCCCGCCCGCCCGCCCACCGCCGGAAGTGACGCCAAGGGGCGGGGCTCGCGAGAAGCTCGGGCTCGCTTCCGGGCGGGCGGCGCGCGCGGGGATTTCGAGCGTCGGCGCGGCGGGCAGCGGGCGCCATGAGCCTCTGGGTGGACAAGTACCGGCCCTGCTCCCTGGCGCGGCTCGACTACCACAAGGAGCAGGCGGCCCAGCTGCGCAACCTGGTGGGTGGGCCGGGCTCGCTGGAGATGGGCCCCGAGGTGCCCGGCAGGCCGGCCCCTGCCCGCCGCGCGGGTGCCCACGTCGGGGGCCGTGACGCCGTGGGGCCTCGGGCGCCTCCGCCCCGACGCTGGTGCCCGGCGGCAGTGACGGGCAGCCGGGTGCGGCGGCCGAGGTTCTCCGAACCGCTGCGTGGCTTGTCTTGATCTTAGCTCAGCACCGGCCATTCCGTCCCGCCCCAGCGGGACAGACTGACACTGCCCCCCCCCCCGCCCCCGTCTGTGCCCACCGCCCTTGCTGGTAGCCCCTCCGTGCCCCAGCCACCGCCGCCCGGCCCCGGGGACGGGAGCCCACTGCCAGCCGGGAACCTCGCCGGGGCTTGCTGTGCGTCGCAGCGGGGTCGGTGGCAGGGGGCTTGGGGTTGCGCTTGGATTGCTCTCCGGGGCATTCACAGCACCTCGCGCTGCAGCCTGCCCTGTCGCACCCTAAATGTGCTGTGCTGGTGTGTGCAAACCCCAAACCGAGTCCCCAGCCCCCAAGTTGATTCCGACTCCTTGCGCCCCATATCCGAGGCTGTAAGCCTCCCTGGGTGCAGAGGGCGTCGTCCTTCACCCAGAGAGTTGGTGGCGGGTTTGAACTGCCAGCCTTGGCACTAGCAGGTCAGGGCTTACCTGATCGCACCCGGCAAGACAGACAGACAGACAGACACACACACACACACACTTTCTCTGCCGATTCACTAATGAATGTGTGTAATCATCCTAGTCAAAGAATTTAATTGGCACATAAGGTTTTGTAGGAGAAAAGAGAGATAACTTGGCGTTTAAGAAGCCACCTTCTATGCTGACTAGGTGTTCATGAAGGGGCCCTGGTGCTGCAGAGGTTAAGCTGTAGACTGCGCCACCAAAGGCTGACTGTTCAAACCCGCTCCCAGGATCCCTGGGAGACAAGACCCGGGCATTGCCCCTGGCAAGGGTGACAGCCCAGGAGACGCTGTGGGCAGTTGTGCCCAGTCTGCAGGCTTACTGGGAGTGGAGCTGGGCTGAGGGCAGGTGTTATTACATGTGTCCTTGGTGACAGCGGTGGTGGGGGGGAGGGGGGCGTGGTAGCCGACGGAGACAGGATGATTCGAAAGCACTCCGTGACTGCAACAGTAAGACCTGGCAGTCTGTTCCCCACTGTGTGGTGGCTCAGCACCGTCCCAGGGCTTGTCCCCTGTGCTGGTGGATCTGCGGGTTCCCCCGACCCCCCAGAGACACACTCCCTTCTCTCCCGTCCAGGTGCAGTGCGGAGACTTCCCCCACCTGCTGGTGTACGGGCCGTCAGGGGCAGGGAAGAAGACTAGAATCATGTGTCTTCTCCGGGAGCTGTACGGCGTAGGGGTGGAGAAGCTGAGAATCGAACATCAGACCATCACGGTGAGACTCTCCCAAGCATCTCTCATTTCGGCCGCTTCCTTTGGGAGACGTCTCTGTGAACCTTTGCAGCAGATGGTCACTTTAGCTTCAGCCATGTGTGAGGTCTCCCAGTGACCCGCCCTAGCCCCACCTGTCCCTGTTGGGTACGGTCTAACTTCACCCAAGTTTAACGCCCGTCTACCCTCTAGTCTGTTCTCTCTCCTTCCATCCCAGGCCAGCAGCAAACTCTGCTTCTTCTGCGATCAGAACATGATCCTAACCATTTTTCTGATCACTTTGGTGTGAGCAGTCTTGTGTGGCCCACGCGTGGTGCCCCATTGTGGGGGCGGGTGCTCCAGCCACTGTCGACCCATTCCCAGACCAGCGGGCACTTAGACATTCCCACCTCGCTGTGAACTGCCGCAGCAAGCCAGGGTGGGCACGGTGTGCAGGGCTGTGTCCCCCACGTCTGCGGGCACTCACCGAGGGGGGTGCAGCACCCCAGAGAGAAAGAGGAGGGCTCCTACCCACGCTTGTACAGTTACAGTCTTGGAAACCCATGGGCCGGTTCTGCCCTGTCCTTGAGGGTCTCTGTGGGTCTGTGAGTGCACTCTGTGAGTGCAGTGCATTTGAGGTTCTGAGAATTTCTGATGTTTCTCTTCTCAGTCGTTGGAGGAAGCCCCGTACCACTTCCCATGGGGTTCCGCAGCTCTCCAGGATGCGAGGGCTACGGTCTCTGTATCCCCTCCACATTTGCGATTTTCTGCTGTCCATCCGGGTTCCTCCACCACCCTCCACCTCCACCGTCATCCGTGCTCCCTCCCGCTCCCGCCCCGCCCAGTGTAGTTTAAGGAAGGCTGTTCCAGTGGGCTCTGATGTAAGGAGTGGGAACATGGAACCGTGTGCTCTGATGCCCCGGGCCTCTCTGATGGAGAGGTTGGTGGTTTGAACCCACCAGCAGCCGGAGAAAGACCGGCCATCCGGCCTCCATGCGGACTGTCAGAGGGGCCTGCTCTGTCGTGGGGGGGGTTCTGCCTTGGGGTCCACAGCACCCGGCGTGAGCACCACCACCCCACCAGAGGGTGGCTGTCATGACAGTCTTCAAAGCTCATGCTGTGAGACCCTCTGCCATCAAACAGGCCCTGGCGCATGGCTACACAGCGGACGGGGAGGCCGAGATCTGCACGGGGACAGACCCCGCCTCGCTCACAGTGGCTGGGAGATTTGACCCTCCAACCTCTGGCTCGGGGCCCTCCCTTAACCCACCGTGGTGTTGGACAGACGCTGTCAGCACACGTCTGCCCCTGTGTTGGGAGCCGCCGAGTCGGTTCTGACCATAGTGACCACGGATAGCAGCAGAGTCCTGTCGGGTCCTGTGTACACACACACACACACGCACACACACGCACACACGGGCATGTAGACATGAGGGAGCCTGGAAAGTCCGTGGCAACATTCCATTATGTTTCAGTTCTGCTTCCTCCCAGAGTGTTCGAAGCTCCTGTGCGGGCTTCCTTTGTCCCGTCCTGTGCAAAACCCAAGGGAAGATCCGATTCTGTCATCAGAATAGAAACGGGCTGGGCGGCAGGGGCGGGTTCTATCGCTCAGACTCGGGCACTCTAGTGGGGCGCAGGGTGCCGTGGCAGGCATCGGTGGGCGTCCTGGGCAGCCCGTCAGGCTGCTAGTGCCACAAGGAGGGCCAGACGGCAGGCAGACGTCAGCATCTCTCCCTGCTCCCTTTCAGACGCCGTCAAAGAAGAAAATAGAAATCAGCACCATCTCCAGCAACTATCACCTGGAAGTGAACCCCAGGTGGGTGCTCCCCGCCGGCACCGCCTGCATAGACCTGGGTGTGCAGCCCAGCCTTCCTTGAACCTGGCCTGGCTGGGCGGGGCAGGACGTGACCTTGCTCAGTTCCACTCAGACTGAGGGGTTGGTTCCGACTCCTAGCAGCAGGAGCCGCCGTGAGCCGTCCTTAGCTGTGGTTGTGAGCAGGGAGCTGGACACCGGGGTGGCTGGGAAGTCCGGGCTCGGCTCTAACTCGGCATGAGCTGGATAGCTACTGGTCAGGGCATCCCCCGGCCCACGCTCCCCCAGACGCAGGGGTGCCTTCTGGAGCAGACAGCCTCTTTCTCCCGAGGAGCAGCTGGTGGCAGTGAACAGCCGGCCGGCCTTGTGTGTAGCCCTGTAGCTCGCCCTCCCGGAGATGCTTGCTGACATGTCTGCCCGTCTGTCTGCCTCTCTCAGCGACGCAGGGATCAGCGACCGCGTGGTGATCCAGGAGATGCTGAAGACGGTGGCGCAGTCACAGCAGCTGGAGACCAGCGCGCAGCGTGACTTCAAAGGTGGGGCTTGTGGGCTGGCCCGACGCCTGCCGAGGGCTGGCCTTCCTGGGACGGCCAGTGGGCAGAGTCGTGCCACGGTCAGTCTTCTGAAGGAAGAAGTGACTTGACTGAGAGCACGTTCAGTCGTGACGTGAGAGCGCCCGGTGCCAGGGTGGGTCCGGCTGGTCTGCAGATCGAGGCTGCCGGCTCCCCGCCGTGGTGATGGTGGGTGGTCGCTGCCAGCGGCCTGATTTGATGGCCGAGGGCCTGCTCCTTGGGTAGATGTGCCCCTTGCTGTGGTTTTCTTCACCGTCTGTCTGTTTTTCTAAATGTTGATGTGTCGTTCTTTAATTTGGGCTTGCTTTAAAACACTGCCCGTTTTTCCTAAGCCCTTGTCTTTGGCCCCAAACTCCTTAGACGTGCATCATTTGGAGGTTTTCCAGACACTGCTCTGCCTCTGGGGAAGGAGGGGTTTCCACTCACGGGAAGAGTTGCTGTCTTGGGCCCTGTCTTGCGGGGCCGCCGGGCGGGTGGGCGGGCGGGCGGTTGGCTGGCTGGCAGCGGGTCTGGGCCGGGCTAGGGCCAGCAGCGTGGTCTGGCAGTCGACAACGCATTTCATTTTGCCCTTGCTGGAGGGGAGCGTGTGACCCTTCCCGCTCTGACAAGGTCAAGGCTGGCAGCGAGAGGGCTCCCCTTCCTGTCGCCCACAGCTCTGCTGGGTGCTGGTTTTCACCTCTCAGATATGGGCCTCTTCAGTGGGGACGACGCTTTCCTTCTGCACCTCGAGGCTCCTCCCTCCCCTCTGTTCCCGGGTGCCCCCTTCCCTTGTGGAGTGTCCTCCTGGGCTGGGCCCCATGGCCTGACCATCTCCCCACCTGCCAGCTCTCCAGCCTCCCCTTGCCCCAGTCCTCCAGCTCCTGCTGTCTTCGTCACAGTCGAAGACCCCTTTGAAATGTGCGAGAACAGCTCTCCTCTGCCCCGGGGCCTCGTTCTGGGACGCCCTGCTTGTGCAGGCCAGGCCTAAACCCAGGCCGTCAGCCCTTGCTGGATGGCGATACAGAAGCCAACTGCCTGCGTTCCGACCGCCCAGCTTTCCTTTGGCTGCTAAAGTGGCTTTACGCTGCACTACCACGGCTGTTTCTCGTCATGGGTGTCTTCGAAACCACCCACCCGAGTCCCTGGGGGCCTTGGAAACCTACCCTGAGGGGCATCGTGGTCGGAGCAGCCTCCAGCAGTGGCAGTGGCACGCGTGATGGCGGCCCCGCAGACGTGGGTGGTGGTCACTGAGGGCACCCCTGCTCTCTGTCCTCTCGGCCCGCGCAGTGGTCCTGCTGACAGAGGTGGATAAGCTCACCAAAGACGCCCAACACGCCCTGCGGCGGACCATGGAGAAGTACATGTCCACCTGCCGCCTGGTGCTGTGCTGCAGCTCCACCTCCAAGGTGATCCCGCCCATCCGCAGCCGCTGCCTGGCCGTGCGCGTGCCTGCCCCCAGCATGGACGAGGTCAGTGCCACCCCGATGACGCCCAGAGCCAGGGCCAGGGCCAGGGGGCGGAGGCCGCTCGAGAGGCAGGACGGTGCTGCTGGGGGTGAGAGGTTTCTGGGAGAGTGTCCCACGCTGTTGCCCGCCCCCGCAGATTTGCCAGGTGCTGACCACGGTGTGCAAGAAGGAGGGACTGGTGCTGCCCCCACAGCTGGCGCTCAGACTGGCTGAAAAGTCCCGCCGGAACCTGCGCAAGGCGCTCCTGATGTGCGAGGCCTGCCGCGTGCAGCAGTGAGTCGGCCCGGGGCCAGGCTGGGGCCGGGTGGGTAGCAGAGGGCACTGGGCTCAGAGTCCATCGTGCCCCTTGTGCCCGCAGGTACCCGTTCACTGCTGACCAGGACATCCCCGAGGCTGACTGGGAGGTGTATCTGAGAGAGACGGCCAACGCCATCGTCAGCCAGCAGAGTCCGCAGAGGTGAGGAGACCTGCCCGCTGGTGGGGCATGGGCAGTTCCCCCTGCTGGGGTGGCCAGGGTGCAGTGAGGCTGAGAGGGCCTCAGTTCGCAGGTGTGGACAGGGCCTGCGCTGGCCTGGGGGGCTCCTCCCACCCGCTGCTCAGCGTGCCATCTCCTCGCAGGCTGCTGGAGGTGCGAGGCCGGCTCTACGAGCTGCTCACCCACTGCATCCCTCCCGAGATCATCATGAAGGTAGGCCGCCGTGGCTGGGCCCTGGACTGGGGCACCTGCTGTGCACACACCGAGCGGCACCCCCAGGCCAGGCACGGGAA
The DNA here is from genome assembly GCA_004026705.1 of Nesogale talazaci. Lineage (NCBI taxonomy): Eukaryota > Metazoa > Chordata > Mammalia > Afrosoricida > Tenrecidae > Nesogale > Nesogale talazaci. Next base: position 23,458 of record PVJH01026583.1, read on the forward strand.
GGTGGGGCTGGAGGAGGCTGGCAGCTATGGCTAGGGATTTGGGGTCCCTCATCCAGGGGAGAAGCTCGTTGGCGCCAGAAGATCCAGTGGTGGGGTGCACGGGGTCGCAGGGGGCTTCTGTTGGTGCTCAGAGTTGCCCCAGCATGGGACGGCTGACTGAACTGCGCTGGGTGTCTCAGAGGTCATACTGATCTTTGACGGGTGTGTGTAGGTGCACTCTGCCCTGTGTGACCAATGGGCGTCATGAGGTGGGGCTGCCTGGCCTGTTTGCCCCTAGCTGGGGACAGGTGCTACAGGAGGGCGGCTGACTGGCCGGAAGAGAGGCCCCCAGTCAGGTTTTGGGCACGGCGGCTTGCTTGATCAGCTGTAAGTGGGTGGCAGGATGCTTCTGGAATCCGGTGTTGTTTTATTACACCCTGTGTTAGTCTGGGTAGACTAGAGGAACAAATTCATAGACACACATGTGGATATAAGGGAATGGTTTATATACAAAAGGAATGGAACATTGAGAAAACATCCCAACCCAGTCCAGTTCGAAGTCATAAGTCCGATATTAGCCCATATACCCGATACCAGTCTATAACGTCTCCTTCTGACTCACGAAGTCACAGGACAGTGGGTGCAGCGTCCCGGCGCTGGCAGGGCTCTCCCTATGGCTCCTTGCTTCCAGGGCTCAGAGTCCATCAATAGCATCCAGTGGTGGTAGAAGCAGCTCAGCGCTGGCAGGGGTCTCCACGTGGCTTCTCTAGCTTCAGAGTTCTGGTTCCATCAGGGCAAGGCCGTGTGGCTTCTCCTCCGGCTCCTGCAGCAGGTGGGACACTGCCATCTTGTCTTGTCCATAATTCATCATCTCTAAGACTACCCATAACTGGGGAGATAGTTTCTCATCTCCACGAGGGAAATATCACGAGATTCCCCAGATGTATCAGAAGAAAGCCATGCCCACACAGAGACCTCATTGACTACTTAATGGCTATCTGCAGATTAACAGACTAGACTCCACCCCTGCATCTCAATCATGAAATTAATATAAGTACGTGACCGCCACACACCCTGAAGTCCCCAGTGAGACCCAGTGAATAGAAACAAGTGCACTGCACCTGCAGTTCCCACAGCACCCAGCAGTGGGATGGCCGGTCGCCCTCGAGGGCCCATAGCCAGCCAGACGTGAATGGGGCCTGGGAGTTGGAGCGGCCTGGCTGCGGCCGACTTGGTTTGTGTGGGGCTGTGGGTGGGACTGCGGGGGTGGGGGTGGGGGGTGTCACTGCCCTGGGTCCCGCTGTTGCCCTCTCTCCCTGGTGAGAGATTGATGTTTGAGTGGAGCTGCCCAGAGCAGTCCCGCGCTGACCGCACATGCCTGGGCGTCCCCTCTGCAGGGCCTGCTGACTGAGCTCCTGCACAACTGCGACGGGCAGCTGAAAGGCCAGGTGGCCCAGATGGCCGCCCACTACGAGCACCGCTTGCAGCTGGGCAGCAAGGCTGTCTACCACCTGGAGGCCTTTGTGGCCAGGTTTATGGCGCTGTACAAGAAGTTCATGGAGGACGGCCTGGAGGGCATGGCCTTCTGACCCCAGAGGACTGCTGCGGGCCAATAAACGGACTCAGCGGAGTGTGGGCTGTTTCTGATTCCCAGAGAGCTGTGACCTGCCACGGTCCTCCTTCAGCAGCCTCAGTCCCCCCAGCCCACCCATGTCAGAATGCCTCGGCCAAGAAGCCCTGGTGGCACAGCAGCTCAGTGCTCAGCTGCGGGGGCTGTGGGGAGGGTCAAAGCAGAGAAAGGCCTGATGACCTGTCCCCCACCTGTCCTGCAGGTGAGGGGTGCACGCCCACTCCGCCTCCCCCACAGTAACAACACTTACTGCCCTTTCTGGTCTGGGAGATTCATCTGTCTTCACTGGAGCAGACAGCCTCATCTCTCTTCTAAGGTGCGGTCAGGGGTTCACACCGACAACCTTTGTCGGCCCTGACCCCTGGGGGGCCGCCTCCACAACCCTCCAGGATGATGTACGCAGGCCCCACGTCTGCTGACAGAGCCCCGCTGGACAGCCTCCCCGGCCTGCCATCTGGGGGCGGGGGGCGGGGCACTCCTGCCCTGAAGCTGGCAGCCCGGTCCCCAGCCTGCTGCACCAGTAACGGCTCTAAGAGAGCTCTGGCATCTGTACGTGGGCAGCCAAGGAAACCCCAGGGTCAGGACCACCTCTGCCTCATCCCCACCCCAAAACAAAGATGGGTTGGGGGGGACACTGAACACACACAGGCGCTAAGTGAGGCTGGTCCTGTCCACCGCTCAGTGCCCTGGGCTGCCGTCCAGGTGGTCTCCACGTGTGACGGCCCCACACATGCATGCCAGAACACTGCCTGCTTCTGCTCCGCCACCTTAAGCCAGGTCAGGGTCAGGCTGCCCCGTCCCCGGCGTTTCCCCCCTGAGGTTCAGAGGTGCTCCGGCCCAGGCTGTTCTTCCTGCTCTAGCTGGAAGCTCCCAGTGAGGGGCACAGTGTGGTGGAGGCAGGGCTGGGCATGGGGTCACAGGTGAGGCCAAGGGCAAGCTTCAGAGCGGCTTCCCACGGCATGGGGCCCCTGGCGAGGGGTGACACCCCGCAGGCACAGGGTGTGGTGTGAGTCCTCACTCCAGGCCCCCCTCCTTCCACGTGCTGCAGGCCAGTGTGATCCTGACAGCGATGTGCACATGGCAGTGGGAGGCAGGTGTTTGTAACTGCTCAGCACCAATCCCTGGCCACTCCATGTGAGTGGGGGTGACCTGTGACCCTCCTTCTGGGCCACCCACCAAGGCCTGGCCCATCCATCTGCAAACTTCCCCCAGGTCACTCAGCAAGTCTTGGGCAACCGGCCACCACCCTCTCCCCAACCCTGCTGTGCCACTCCCCCAAAGCCCTGCCCACCTGCAACCATCCTGGGCCTGGCCATCTCCAGGGCCACTCCCCAAAGGCCCACCACGCTGCCAGTGACCCTCTGACATCCTCTGGTCCCCGGCATCCTCCCCACCTCTCTGGCTCTGAGTCACAGTTCTGCTCCTGGCTCTTCCTGGGACCCCCGTCCTGAGGGGCGTGCCCACTCTGACTCACAGGGATCTCCCGAGTCACCCCTCACGCGGACGGCACCGGCCCTGTTCTGCCTCGGACCCAGGACAGGTCTCCTCAGGTTGAGTTGTACGGTCTCCCTCAGTTCATCTGAGTTTCATGGACTGCACTGCTGCCACGGGGCCCGTGCTCCACGTGTGGGCGTCGATGTGGCAGGCAGGGGGTATGGGCGCTCGTGAGGAGAGCGCATATGCGGGGGCAGCAGAAAGGTGCCTTTGTTCTGACTTGCCACAAGGGTGTTTTAATAAAAGTACACGGACACGCTGCATATACATTGTGCAGGACACATGCCCACACCAGTGCCCCCACTGTGCCTCTCCAGGCTGCAGGAGCAGGTCACACACTCCCCAGAGTCCACATAGGCAACTCAACGCTGTGGGCTGATCATTGCAGGGCCACCAGCTGAGAACCAGAGAGGGGCGAGGCTGCCCACTTCTCAGAAACCTCGGGGCAGTTCCGCCCGGCCCATGGGCGGAGTCCATGGGGTCCTGCAGGACGCTAGGGGTCGATGCAGGGCGTTTTCTTGTTTGAGCATGGGAGCTTGGCGCAATCAGCGCTGAGTGGGCATGATGCCCCTACCCCCCGCCCCCCCTCACCAAAGAAGCAATCACAACCCATCAGTGAAGTGTCTGACTAGGTCCAGCATTCTGTATGGCCGGCTCGTGCTGCTGGAAACATCCAGGAGGCCCTTGTCACGGAGAAGTCTCCAGCCCTGGTCTGAGGATCTCTCTGGCACAGCCAGGGCAGGGCCTGAATCCACCGCCCGGGGCCATCTGCCTGATGAGCACCACACCCTGGGCTTGGTTTGGTTGTCATGCCGACAGGATAGTGAGTTATTGGAATAGACTGTCTTGTCCTCCCAGCTGAGAGCAGGGCCCTGGCTACAAGTCCACAATTTGGCTTTGACCTTGGCTGGGGCAGGGTGTTCACAGGCGGGGCAGATGCAGTCTTGGGTTTGGAGATGGATGGGCAAGGCACAGTGTCCTCATCCTGAGTGTGATCTCCATGGCCACGAGATGGGGCTGTGACTCCACCAATCCGACTTGCCATCCCCAGAATCGAAGCCAGGCCCCGCTGTGTCGTGTCTGAGCCTGGTCAGCCACAGAATTTGGCATGGACAGAGAACGGCCTGGAGCCTCTCAGAGGAGCCACTGTGTGGACGCAGGTCCGTGCCCAGTGTTCAGTTTGGGGGAGACCAGGTGGGGCTCAGGGATGCCCTTTGGAGATCATGAGACAGTGTCTCCCAGGAGCCTTTCCTGTCCCGGCTGGAGGACATGCAGCCCTAGGGCTGTGGCGGCTGAGGGCTGGACAGCTCCCTGAGAAGTGGGGTCCAAACCCATCCAAGGGACTCCCAGGAGCCAGCTGTGCCCGCGGGCTCCGTGAATTCCCTGGTGTGGACACCCAAGGGCAGTCCTGCGGTGGGCGTGTGATACAGTCCCCCGTGCTGACAGCGAGGATGACTTGGGCTCTTGCTGACGACGAGGGGACAAGACTGCAGCCGTGGGTCTGAACTGTAGCAGCATCGAGGAAGCGGCTCCACAGACAACAGACGCGTCATGGCGAGCAGAGGGAAGCGGGGTCTCGTCTTTGTCTCCTTCTGTTTGCATCCACAGGCAACGCGTGCAGGGGCAGCGTCAGGACACCCAGAGGCAGATGATGACGTGGGGCAGATCTGCAGGGCGAGACCCCTTTGAGGACGGAGGATCTCTGACCCAGAGGGCGGTGTTTCCTCCAAGGCGCATGAACACGGAAGACGACGGGAGATGAAGCCAGGCCTTTGCATTGTAGCTTGTCAGAGGATGCGGAACCTCCACAGGCTTCCAGAAGAACAAGCACATCGTGTGGGAGGAAGCACATCCTGCCTGTTGCACATCTGGTCGGGGGGAGGTTGGCCCCTACAGAAGAGCCTCACGCTCAGTGGTGCTCAGAGGGGTGGACGGACACAGAACACTGGTGAGGCTGGCGGAGGGCCCCATAGAGTCTGTAAGTTCGCTAAGTCAGACCAGACGCCGCAGCCCCTAAGAACGGTTTTTGTTTTAATGGAAGCAGACTGTCCCAATGAGTGGCTGATGGATTTCACAGCAGGCAGAGTGCCCTTGGCGCTGCCCTAGGGTCTTCCCTGATTTCAGTCCGATCATCAGGACAGCAAGGCCATCTTTTTTTTCAGGGGGGGGGGGCATCACTGCTCTCTGGTGGTCGTGGGAGCTACCTAGTGCTTCTCCTGAGAGTCACTGCTGGATTTGAACTGTCAAGGCTGTGGGCTGCAGTCCCGCACTCAACCACTTAACGCCACCGGGGCTCAGCCCGAGGCCATCTTTTAGTGGGAGTTCCCACACATTTCTCCCCACCGCCAATGCACGGGGGTCGGCCTTCTATTTTGATCGCCGCATTCCCTGTCTGATCGACATTTTTGTCTCTGGAAGCACCTTGAACTTTACACAAGAGAAGGGCAAGACGGAACAGACAGCCCTCCACATAAAACCTCAACGGCCAGACACCCTCCCACCACCTCACCGTCACGTGGTGGCTGCTCTAAATAGAACCCCGCACGCTTTGCAGGTGCTTTCCTCAGATCACATCGCTCCTCTGTCCTTTATATGAAGAGAAATAGGCTAGCTAAATTTATCCCCGCACCAAGCACTTCCATGCCTTTTTCAGGCCAGCGGGGCTGCGGCTCCCTTTGCCTGCCGGCCTTTGGTCTCCCCCTCTCGGCTCCCTCCACATGCCCCTGAGGTGGCTGCTGGGAGCCTCTAAGAGCCCAGGCGCTGTTCACCAAAGCTGGGTGCGGACCATACTCTACGATGCCAACTGACTGACCATGGTGTCCCCTGAGACGCGAGACCCGGGGCCCACTGGCTCAGCCTCTCAGGGAGTTTGGCTTCGTCCGAGAAGCTTTCCACACGCTGCTCCCCGGCGCACGATGTCACGTCGAGAAGGGCAACTTGAAAGGTGACGTGGAAATGCAGGGGGGCAGCTTGCGTGAGGAGGGGAGGGACCGCTCAGGAAAAGGTGAGGGCTCCCCCAACTTGACGCACGTGCGGTTCCACCATCTCGTGAACGTGAAGACCTTTCAAAGTGTGGGGCTGGTATCCAACCGTCCATCAGGTCACACGGCCTGATGGGGCCTCCTTGTGGGCGTGGCCTTCTCACAGGAGGGTGCCTTCCCTCCCTGCCTCCGCCTTCGCTCCCACCATCCGGTGGCAGTCCCGCATTTTGCATTAGTGCGTGAGTCTGAAGAGGGACTGGCAGACTCGTAGTGCGCACTTGAGTGGGACTGGGCTGCGAAGTCCTCTTGGTCTAAAGCTCCTGCTGGCACATAGGTCAGTGTCTCCGGTCAGCCTGGCCCAGCC
>PVJH01026584.1:0-29850 GCA_004026705.1 Nesogale talazaci
CATATCCCATATCTTCCAGTATTTTTAATGGCAATTTGGTCTAGTTTTTGTCTAAGATACTTGCAACATGAGCATGCACTGTGGGAAGTACCTCACATTCATTTTGTTTATGATTTAGAATTACTTGTGTCTTCATTGCATAGAAACTTTTCTAGGGTCACCAAATGTTTTTGAAGTCCCACATGCATTTACCTGACCCCATAAAGGGACAAGCCCCATGGTTTAAGGAAGCGCCCTACCAACCCTCCCGGCTCTCACCGCCCTTTGTTGCCTCTGACCCACGACAAGCATACATGGCAGAGTAGGATGGAGCCTGAGGGTTTGAAACTCTGACTCTCCACAAGAGTAGAAAGTCATGTGCTTCTCTGAGTGAGTGATTTTTAATTACTGACCTTGACTTTAGCAGTCTCACCATTACCACTCTGCCATGAGGGCTCTATAGATGACAATAATCAAAGGAGATGAGATTGGGATAGTGTTATCCATATAGAAAACAAAATGAAACAGAGTTCACCAATAGTTCCTTATTTCTAAGTTTATTAGATTTTGGTAGCAGTGCTAAAGTCAGGCTGAGCCCCAGTGGCGTAAGTGGTTGACTGCAGAACTGCAGCCCGCGGGCTTGGCAGTTTAAATCCAGCGGCGCCTCTCAGAAGCAGCACTGGGTGGCACCCACGACCACCAGAGGCAGTGATGCCCCCCTCCCCCAAAAAAGTGCTAAAGTCAATCCATGAATAGTAACTTTAATAAATGGTGCAGGCAGAACTGAGTTTCCACATCCAGAAAAATTTAGTGAGGCCCATGTCTAACACCATATTTGAAAATTAATTCAAAATTAGTCAAGGACCTAAATTTAAAAATCCAAAACATAAAACACTTAAAAGGTAGGGAAAATACTTTGGGACATCATTTTAATAATAGATTTTTAGAAATGACAGCAAATGACAAAAATGATAACTAAAGACAAAATAAGGAAAGGGAACTATCAAAATTAAAAACTATTAGATGGTGCCCAGAAATCAGAAAAGATAGTGTTTGGGGTCTTAAAGGCTTATTTCCGAACAAGCTGCCATCTAAGAGAGTTGTCAACTAAGTCCACGTGGAAGAAACACAGCAACATTAGTCCCCGAGGAACGGTGAATCCATAATCTGAAGTCAAAGGCAAGAATAGCGTCAGAGTCTACATTTTAAGAATCTGATTGACAGAAGGCTTTGGATGACACAGGGAGTCCAAGATACACTGAAATAAGACTTTGGGGATCTCCTCTATCCATAAAAGAGGGATTGGAAGAAAGTTGTTACTAAACAGAGCTTTGGAGAGAAGGGTTTAGAAGGTAAAAGGGATAGATCTGACTTGACTTAAAGCCTTGTCAGCTGAGCTCCTCTGATACATGCTGGTTTTCAACATTTTCTGAACTGCTGTCATTGTTTTCATATTGGGTTTTATCTTGGATGTGTTATGGCCCGGGGGTCAGCCTCCTAAATCTGTGTTATATGTTCATGAAACTCAGGATTGAGAAACCTATAGGAGTAGCAAGTAGAATAAGTTGGGGGAGGGGTGGGGTGGTATGGTGTGTGTGTGTGTGTGTGTGTGTCGGGGGTGGGGATGGGTTATAATTGAGCCAATGTTGTTGAGTCCAGGAAGGAAAACGGTGTTTGGAAATTGATTGTGGTATGAATTATACAATGTTGCTGGATATGATTGAACTATGTACTATGGAATAATATAATATATAAACTCCCAATTTTTAAAAATTCACAATAAAAAGTTTTTGTGATGTAAATGAGGAGGGCCATGGAGTGGAGACACAAAGCCCATCTGTAAACAATTGGGCATCCCCTCACAGAGAGGTCGCAGGGGAGAAATGGGCCAATCAGAGTGCAGTATAGCACCAATGAAACACACAACTAACCTCCCTCTAGCTCTTTGGTGCTTCCTTCACCCCACTATCATGACCTCTACCTTAAAAATTGTATTAGAACATAGCATGCATACTGCTACAGTTAAGAGCCTGAAACATGGGGATTACAGGAGAGATAAACCCCTCAGGGCCAACAAGGAGAGTAGAGAAACCCAGAGGATTAGAGGAGGTGTTGAGGTGAAGGGGGAAGAAAGGGGACTCAATCACAAAGATCAACCTAGAATCCACTCTTAGGGGGTTGAATAATGGACAAGTGGGTGAGAGGGGAGAGAGGACGATGTAAGATATGGGAAAAATCTATAGCTTATCAAGGGTTCATGAAGGAGGGGGAGGGGGAAGAAATGGGGAGCTGATATCAGGGGCTCAAGTGGGAAGAGAATGCTTTGAAAATGATGACAGTGGCATAGGTGTAAATGTCCTAGACACATTGGGGCTGTGTGGTTTGTGGTAAGTGATTGTGGCAGTCATGTATTTTATGTCAATTTCAGGATTGGGATGTAGTAGTGGAGTCTAGCCTGTCAATCTGGAGATAGCCAATGAGTAGCCAATGAAGGCTCTCCTGAGAGCCATGGCTTTCTCCTGAGAATTCTGGGAAGTCTCGTGGTATTTCCCTCATGGAGTTGGGAGATGCTCTACTGGCAAGATAAGATGGCAACATCCGAGGACCTGGAGGAGTCAGAGGAAAAACCACATGGTTTTACCCTAATGGAACCAAATCTCTGAAGCTGGAAGAGCCACAGAGAGACCCCTGCCAGCGCTGAGATCCTTTTGCTGCTCCTACTGCCCATGGACACACAAAACCCTGTACCCACTGGCCTATTGACTTCATGAGTCGGAAGGGGACTTTATGGATTGATGTTGGATATACGGGCTAACATCGGACTTGTGACCTTGGACTGGACTGGGTTGGAATGCTTTATCAATGTTCCATTCCTCTTGTATATAAACCTTTCCCTTATATCCATGTGCATGTCTATGAATTTGTTTCTCTAGTCTACCTGGACTAGCACAGTGATGTGAAAGCCCCCAATAAAAGTATTTAAAACAAAACAAAACAAAACAAAAACTCTTGTTCATCAAATAACTTCATCAACAAAGTGACGATACCTGATAGAATGGGGAAATTTTTAGAACTATTATCTGCTAAGTGTTTATTTCCTAAATCTATGAGGAGGTCCTGTTGTTTAGCAACAAAGAGATAAAAACCCCAGTCCAAAGATGGGCGAAGGACTTGAAGAAGCATTTAAGGAAACACATCCAGAAACAGGAGGTATGTATCTGAATAGCCAGCACATTAAAAGATGATTAGCACCATCAGTCATTAGGTAAACAGAAATCAGGACCAAAGAGAGCTCTTGTTTCACATAATCGCACCTCTCTCCACCTCCCTGCCACAGAGGTTGTCTGTGATTAAGAAAATGTGAAGCAAAATAGGTTGCAGGAAGATATGTGGCACCACTGGAAGCCTCATCCTATCTGATAGCATTGTAGAATAACACAACTGCTGTGAAAAATGTGTTGGCAGTTCCTAAAAACTTAAATATAGAGTTATCGCATGGCCCAACCCTTTAGCTGATAAGTATATGCTCAAAAATGCAAACAGATAAATGTTCACCACTATACTTTGCAGTATGACTCACAATATCCAAAAGGTCAAAAAATTCATTAATAATAATCCATTAACTGACTGGACAAACAAATATGATTGAATCCATTAATATGACCTGCCTAGCTATAATTCCTTATATAATACATCATAATTTTGGGCTTTATATGTCTATGGTTATAAACCCATTTTTGGATGACATTCTCTACTATATCAGAGTGGGATTAAACTTGACTTTAGTAGAAGTTATGAAGCAAGGCACACCCTTAATAGGGAGTGTGAGTCCTGACACACCCTTTGTTTTCTTGGGTAACTCTGCATTACCTGGGAATCTGATTTAAGATATCAGCCTTTGTTTTCCTTTGATAGCAATACCACCACACAGTTTTAATATACAGGACTTCATCTGAAAATCCATATCTCTATTTCCTCTATTTCCCCTTTTGTGACTGTTAACATTCTCGGCTTTTGACTCTAGACTGTACTTTTGGCTTGCCTGTGTGTAACCCTTGGGTTTACAACTATACTCCACCATGTGAGACATGTACTGAAGGTTTCCTAAACTTCTGTGAGAGGCTGCAACAAATCAGAGTCCAAGGATAGGAGGGACTATCTCATGGGAAGAATAGGGGGGAAATGAAGTAGAATGACAAAGTGAAAATTTTGGACATTTGGGAGACTTTAAATCTCCAATTTCTTGGGACTAGACTGGTATTAACTCTCTACAAGAAGCTATTACTACAGGGGCGCATACATACAAAAGAATAGTATATAGTCATACAAAGAAATAAAGGAATGATTTAAATCTCTGTACACCAAATGTTAAGTTTTGCCATCGAAAGATGAAGGAACTGAATTTTTCAAATATGCTACAACATAATCTTGAAAATAATAGGCTGAAAAAGGATGATAGCAACATGTAGGCATTTGCTTGACACAATGGATTTATGAATTTTTATAAGAGCTGTAAGTGCACCTAGTAAAATGATTAAAGAAAAAAAAAGAAAATGAAACTGTGTTCTATAAAGTTCTCTATAGCAGATTTTTAATAGCAGGCCTTTATTCTGAGCAGCCCCTCAGTAGATTCAACTGCCCTCCTTTTTGCTTAATAGCTAAGTAGGGTAATAGTTCATACTACTTGGAGATTCTCTGTAGTAGTCCTATAAAACCTGAACGTCTAAGGTTTGCTTTGTAATTCTATATTTATAATGTCTAGGTGTCATATCTTTGTAATGGTTTAGTTCTCTTTTTAATTACTGATTAATAGATATAACAAGGGAAATGCATATTTTAAAATATAAAGACATTTGTCATTCCATATCTATGTATACATACAATGTGTGGAAAATAACTATATAATATCTATTGAAATAATAGAACACAAATAATATCCTAGTATACTAGGTAGGACCACTTCCAGTTCACAGATAAAGAGCCACTTATTTCTGAGAACTTTCAAAGGCATATTTTCAAGCATTTCTTTGGCAACCTTCCAGCTTTTGAAAGTTTGTAAGCTGCTATTTGTCCTCCACTTACTACTCCCGTGCAAGCAGACCTACAAAAGGACACACATTCTTCTATTAATAATCTAAGTGACTTTGCTATCCTCCACCAAAAAGCTAGAGAAAAGGAAGGGTAGGGTGACTAAAACCTTTGTGTTGTTGGAAAGTTGAGGGCTATAGACAATATAATAGCTAACGTGCTCAGCAAACACTGCTGACTCAATAAGCACGTTCTTGTGTATACTTGGGGAAAAGAAAGGGAAAAGAAGCCCAGAGGCATTGTGGAGGAGGAACAGGTCCTTCACATTCACTCAGAAAGGGCCATGAGTCTGGAGTGCAAATCATTTCAATTCTGTCTGCTCTCTGAATTTATATTTCAATCCAAGTACATTGACAGTGTTCTATTATTTTCTAGGTATTCACAAATCATTCTTTTCTCCATTCTCTTGATCATAGAATTTTAAATAACTGCCATTTTAGTTATTTCCTATGAGTAAAAGAAAGACTGTGGACAGAATATAAATTATCATTCTCTCTATCTTTCTTTTCCTGCCAGACTCACTGTAAGTACCTTCCAGAGTAAACCAAAGAAGTGTCTCTTTGAATTGTAAAGTTTCAACATTTGTTCCCCTATACAAGTGGGAAGGTGCTGCCAAGATAGCTACAGATTTCGGGAAACAAAGCTAGAGAAAACCAACCTTGAAAGTCCTGGTAGTATATATTTAGTCCAACACACTTGAGTTTTAGAGAAAATGAGGGACTTTGTGAATACAGAAAGCTAAATTCAAATCTTGACTCCAACAGCTATTCCATGTGCAAACTTGGGGAAAATACTTACTTGCTTTGAAATCCAATGTCATCATTTAAAAAGATTGACTAGTACTGCCATCTTGCTCAGTACTTTCTTGGTGGAATGAAATAATATTAAGGGGCTTCAAAAAGTTGTGGAATTAAAAGATAATTTGGCCACATGCTTTGTGAAGTCCCCTTATACATATATAAATTTAACCCACATTAAGAATTAATTCTACATGTATTGCTTTAGATGTCCAAAAGTGGCTTTCTCATTTTCCTCCCTTGTACCTGGTGAGCAAAGAGTTAGAGCTGCTGGTTTGGAATCAGTTCACTCTGTTTACGATGGGACCAAAAAAGGAAAGCTGGTTACCTAATGTAATCTGTTTGTCAAGAGAATAACTGGACCTTGGAGAAAATTGAGAAATCATATTTGCCAGGTTCTGGCTCCTATCTATTGTTGGTTACAGGATGTCCATGGTCAGGAGTGACTGAAAGAAAATCAACACAACAATTATGAATTGATGAGCACAGCTCTCTGGAATAAGTTATGTAATTAAGAATTCTGGACATTTTTTTCTATGGGAATTCATTCTCCTATCTCCTCCTACAACTCTCTACAGCTTTGTAAACACGCAGCACACACAGAGTAACAGAGATAAGACTCAGTAAGAGAGAATTCAATAAGGGGTGTTAGGTAAACGGTTCTCATGGTGAAGCTATATTATTGACAGTGATGTACATAATTTTAGTACTTCATGAGGATGGCCTTGAAAAGGTATTCTCCTATAAAAGTATTCAATAATACTAGTGGTCTTTTTAAAAAAATAGAAATGTTTAGTTACATCTAATGATATAATTTATAAAATAATATCACAAAAACAATAATTATAGATATAGAAATAGCCATAAAATTCCAGCACAAACTGTGACTGCTTCTGACATATGTGAGTCAATCCCAAAGCCTTTGAATGTACAGAGATTTTATTGCACCATTCCATTGTCTTCATTTTTCAACTGAAGCAAGAATTCTAAAAAAATCTCTTCTATTTTCTAACATCACAGGATGTCTTCGAGTCTCCTGACAGATTGTAATAATTATTTTAATTGTTTTTAACATGTCAGTGAGTATGAGCACATTAAAATAAGAAATAATGTGAACTAAATATGAATCATTGAAATCACAAAAAGCAGTACACTGCTCTACAGCTCACAGGGTTTTCCTAGACCTATTTCATTGAATTCCAAAAGGAGTGCATACATTAAGTAGATTGCGGGTAGTTTGGGAGAAGTCACCAATCCCACATGCCAACCTGGGGATTTGGAGGAGAAGCCTACCAGAGTACCATTAGAAAATCCAATCCGAAGGTTTTGAACCAGATGAGTAAGAGTCAGAATCAACTCAAGAGCCATGCGTTTGGTTTGGGGTTTGAGATAAAGTCTGAGATTTTACAAGTGAACAAGTGAGGCTGGGAGAAGACCTGGGAGTTCTAAATCAGAGACACACGGTTGCTTGGTACCACAATAGCGGGAGCGGTGGGCAGGGTGTTAAGATTTGCACAGCTTCACCAAGCTCCGGTTCTCTTAGAACTACAGGAAAAGCATGGGGAGGCAGCAGCACAGCAGCAGGCTGTGTTAGAGGAGCAGCACACTGAGCTTAGTGAGAGCAAATCTTTTATAATAGGCAATAGGAAGGCCCGCCCTTTGCTTCTGAGGAAGGCGGACCATCTCTATCTTCCAAGAGAGGTCCAAAGTCCTTGAAAACAGAGTCCATCAGTCCCGTTGTCCCCACCCCAAGACCGCCCATCCAGCCTACCCCATCCAGATAGACCTGTAGAGAAAATTACATGCTCAAAAAAAGGGCATCCTAAAATGAAGCAACCGAAGAAAAGAAAACAATGAAAACATAAAAAAAACCCAATATCCAACATGTACATGTACATGCAAAAATACAATAATAATAACAATATTAAAACATCCAAATAGTTTAAGGTCTGTTTGTTGATCTCCAGGAGTGTCTCCAGTTGAGTGGGATGGGTTGCCACATTCTGATCACATAGTTTATCTTTGGTGCTTCATCTGGACCTCCATGTTCTTTTGCACACCCTTAGTTTGGACTGATGATACCAGGGTGGATGTAAGGGGGGGAGGGCTGTTGGCTGATCCAAGGATGGGGGGAGTAGCATGTGTTTCAGGATCAGTGGTGGGGTGGGTATGCGAGGTCTGATAGGGATTGATTAAGACTAATGTAACAGAGAGACAATATTGAAACCCAAATGGAGATTGAGTGTGATGGTGGGAAGGGAGGAGGTATAGGAAAATAGAGAAAAGAACTGGGGAGGAAGGGATATTTATAGAGGTTAAATACAGGCATATCCATAGGTGCATATATTCATATGATGATGGGGAAATAGATCAATATGCATATACTTATAGGCTTAGAATTAGGTCAGCATATGGGCATAGGACCTCCATCAGGTACTTCCTCAATGCAAGAACATTTTGTTCTATTAAATTGGCACTCCATGATGCACAACTCCCTCACACGATCACTGAAAACAAATGTATGCATCAGCAAATGTGGTGAAGAAAACTGATGGTGCCCGGCTAATCAAAAGATGTAGTATCTGGGGTCTTAAAGGCTTGAAAGTAAGCAAGCAGCCATCCAGTTCAGAAGTAACAAAGCCCACGTGGAAGAAGCACACCAGCTTATAGGACCAAGAGATGCCAAAAGGATCAATGATCAGGTTTCAAGAACTAATAATCATAACATTATATGCTCACTTTCCTGATATGATCACTGACAACAAATATGTGCATAAGCAAATGTGGTGAAGAAAGCTGATGGTGTCCAGCTATCAAAAGATGTGCCTCTGGGTCCTTAAAGACTTAAAGGTAAATAAGTGGTCATCTAACTAAGAAGCAAACGCACATGGAAGAAGCACAACAATCTGTGTGACCACGAAGTGTCAAAGGGATCTGGTATCAAGTATCAAAGACCTAAAAATTATATTATTATAAATGAGAGGAAGTTCAGATTGGGGACCCAAAGCTCATCAATAAGTGAAGCGACATCCTTTTACAGAGGGGTCGCAGCAATGAGCTGAGCCAGTCTAGGTACAGTATAGTAACAATGAAATGTTCAACTTTCCTCTGGTTCTCAAAAGCTTCCTCCTGCCGACTATCCTTATCCCAATTCTGCCAGACAAATTCAGCGAGACTAAGGGATGCACATTGGAGTCAGAAACGTGGGAATTTAGGATAGATAATCCCTTAAGACTAGTGGGGAGTGGTGACAGTGGGATGGTGGAGGGATGGTGGAGTAGAAAGGGGGAACAAATTTCTGGGATCTACATGTGACCTCCTCTCTGGGGTGCAGACAATGGGGGGGGGGAGTGAAGTCACACGTTGGACAGTGTACGATATGAAGGGGTAATAACAATTTGTAAATTATTGGGAGTTCATGGGGGAGGACAAGGAGTAAGGGAAAATATGGGGAGTTGGAATTTAAAAAAATAAAGAACTAAAGGAGGAAAGAGGCGCTTATGCTAGAGGGGGTTCAAGTAGAAAAAGTTTGTAGATGAATGTGGCAACATGTGTATAAGTATGCTTAATATGAATGTTGTATTGAATGTTATAAGAGCTGTAAGAGCCCCTAATAAAATCTATATTTAAAAAAAAGAAAAGAAAACAGAGTCCAGAGAAGAGGTAGTCAGTGTCTCGCTCTCAAGATGTATAAGCAATGTGACACATAAGTGAACTTGTTGTCTGCCAACATTATATTCATTGTTTACTTTTGTCCTAGTGCTGAAAATAATTAAAGGTCATGAAAAAAAAAACAACAAGCAAATCTAGTTGGCAAGGTCTCCCCCAAGTGTGGCAACTGCACGTGGGTTGGAGTAAGACAAGGCTCCAGAGAGTATTCGATGAGGGCTTGCTTGGAACTGTCTCATCAAGCCTGTTTTCAGAGGCTCCTAGGGATACACGTGTGAACTTCATCCTTTCAATTAGCAGTCAAATGCCTTAACTCTTTGTACCACACAGAGACTCCAAACCTGTGCACAGTGGGACTTAGAGCCATGCTACAGTCTCTGCATCTGATAGATTTACTGACTGAGAATGCAACCCAACTTTTTCTACATAGAGGTATATGAAGTGCTTAAAAAGTGATTAACAATTTTCTAATAAGGAAACTTATTACAATACTTTTGGGGTTGTATTTTTTTAAACAGGATACCTACAACAAGTTTTAAAAGATGAAACTATCTGGCTGTCAAAGCACCATGTTTCCTTTCTGCTAGGCAGTTCCTGAAGCATCCAGAAGAGAGACTACCTAACTTATGGCATGACTTACTTGTATATCAGAGTAAGTACTCACTGGGCTTAAATAAGACAACCTTGGCTTAGCCATAATTAATCTCCATATTTAATATATTCTTTTTTCTTCCTATAAGCAAGTAACAAAAGAAGCTCTAATTGACTAAAATCCTAAATGCAATACTGATATAAAATATCCATTAGCAGATAGGTGGCCTATTTATAATTCTGTTAAGGCTGCCAGCATTACCCTAATTCTTAGTGTCAAATGACAAGATTAGTGGATGACTCCTTGCAGCTGAAAGCTCTTAAATGACTATGATTAAAGAAAATATCTCCTAGCTGGGTTGTTTCACAGAACCTGCCCTACTGGCATGTTGTAGCAATGTTATAAAGGCTCTTTTAGTGTTAGTTTAAATCCTTATAGATATATTTCAAAATTTTTTCACAAAACACATGAATTTCAGGTTACATTCATTTCTTTATATACCCTAAAACTTAAACAAAACTTTATAGCAAAACATTCTTCTTATCTACAGGAACACTTTTAGTAGAACTGACCAACTGTTAGTTTGACAATGGTGTCTTGTACTTCCTAGGCCCCATTTCCTTCATCTATCAGCCATGGTGCCTGGATTTTCAATTGGAGTTCATTTCATTGAATTATGGTCTCTGGTATATAAAGGTCTCATTTAAAGTCACCTTCTCTCTGGATAGTTAGTCACCAGATGATCCTCAAAGTATGAAACATAGAGCTAGTAAATATTGAGTCAAAGCAGGCGGAAGAAAATATGTGGCAGATGTCATTTTTTTCCAGTAGAAAACAATCCACATAGATAAATCTGCAGGAAAACACAATGGAGACCTCAGTACAAGGAGCTCCTGGAAGGTGTGGATGCATGGCTAAGTGCCAGTGGAATAGATTGACTCTCCTTCCTCTCTCCACACACAACTATGACAGGTGAACAGGCATTTAAACTACAGGTAAGGAAAACCAGATAACAAAACAAGGGCCGAGAGATTATAAGGGTTAAATCTTACTAACCAGGGCACTGGAGAGATAAGCATAGAAGATCAAAGGCATGAATCTGAGTTAAACAGTTAAAATCTTGTCAGTTGATTCCCCCCAATCTGATGTATGCTGATCTGATTTTCAACATTTTCTGTATTTTCATTTTATTTTGTTTTCGTTTGCTCATGTTAGGGTGGATCTCAGAGATGCTATGTCATTGAAGGTCACCCTCAAGAAGTTTCTTTTTCTGTGTTTCGGTATATGAAATCCAAGAATGATGAACTGCAGGGACAGAAGTAGAATAAGGATGAGGGGAGGGGCCTAAAAGAGACACCTTGTCAAGGAGTGCAGGAAGAAAATGAATGCTTGGAAAATTATTGGGATAGCTTTTGTGCAAATCTGCTGGATGCGATTGAACTACAGAATGATATTCCATAGTATGTATTAGCTCCCAATTAATAATAAAATTTAACATCTCAGCTGTTAACAATCATAATTCACAAGCAATGCAGCAGAAAGCAATTGAATAGATCGAGGCAGGCATTTCGTGAAGCACACAGATGTGAACATTTAGTGGCATTTAAAACAATGTGAATTTCATGAGGGGAAACAATGTGAAAGGGCATGAAGCTCCATGGTCACAGGTGTGAGTAAAGAAAGCATGTGGCTTTGAAGAAAATTCACCTAGGAATCTCCTTGCTCTCCATATGCTCTGCAGTCTTTAGGTAATATAAACAGTTCCTCTCCTTGACTCCAAACAGAAAGATTTATGGTCCAAGTCTCCGCAGAGATGCTTCATAAGGAACACATCAGCCTTTGGAAATCCTCTGGAGCACATGTTTGACTGACATAGGATGCCCACGGGTTGGTGGTTTGATCCTACTAGCCAGTCTGTAGTAGAAAAGATGGAATGGTCCTCTTTCATAAAGGTTATCACACGCTTATCCCTTAGGAAACCCAAGGGGGACAGTTCTTCTGTCCTATAAGACTATTATGACTCAACATCAACTCCACAAGGCACCTCTAAACCAGCAGCACAAATTCTATATAGGTGACATGTATTATGTAGGAGTCTGTGAGTGGTGTAACTCACTACACATTTGGTACTAACTGAAAGATTATCTGTTCAGGTCCACCCAAGAGTTCCTCAAAATAAAAAGCTAATCATCCAAAAGGTCATAGCTCCTACAAATCCGCTTCAGCAAAATTCTCCTTTACAACATGGTGTCATCATGGATCCCAAGTGCTTCAACAGCAAATGAATCTGAAGTATGTTAGTCAATAGATTTTTTCCATAGCATCAGAGGTTACCCTTTGGGCTACTAACTTTAAAGTCAGCAATTTAAGCCCATCAGTCATTCCTAGGGAGAAAACGGAGCTTCCTGTTTCCATAAAGATTTCCAGCCTCAGAAGTCGAAGGGACAATCTTCTTCTAAATGGTGGGCATGATTCAGACTCCACTCAAAAATCAATGGGTTTGGGCGTAGTTTAGAGTTTGCTTAATAGATGTGGTTGAAATATGTATATTTCAAGACATGGTATCATGTCCTGTATTTTAGATTGCTTCGGGTAATAGGAAATAAGTTTAAATATGTTAGTATCTATATGTAAGGCCTGGTGACAAAGCATTGGACTGCTAACTGAAAAGTCAGAGGTTTGAATCCACCAGTTGCTCCAAGCGGAAGCAAGCTGAGGTTTCCAACTCCACAGTCCCAGGAAGTCCACAATCTCAGAGCAGTTTTGCTGCCCTATAAGATTCCTAAGAGTCAGAATCAATGCAAAGGCAGGGCCCGTGGGATATGCAAAATCCAGTTCTTAACACACTTTCAAGTATTACCTCATTGAAACTGTACAACACTGTAAAAGCAAATGCTACTGAAAAACGGAGGAAACAGGAATATTTAGTAAAGCTAGTAAAGTCATATTTCTAGTAAGTGGCTAGGATTTCAATCCAAACAGCCTGGCTTCTACATTGATGGTTTAATCACTGGGGATGTTCCTTGTTTAAAGATGTTTACAAATATCACACATTAGTGGTTTATAAAATCAATTACATGAGAAAATGTATTTATATCATTATGAATACATATTTACATGACTATATCCTCTTGCATGTGTATTCTTTCACCCATTATTATCTTTCCAAATATAAAGAAGTCAGTATGCTTTCAGAGGAGCAGATGGAATCTCCTTGTGCCCACAAATTCAGATTTTAGCCAGGACTTCATGCAAGGGAATTTTTTAAAACTATTCTTCCAGTATGTAAATATAATGCATTTTTCTTTACAAACTTTTTAATACACCACAGAGGTGTTTCTGTTCCCAAGATACACACATTCGTGCACACATACATCCTGCACCTGGCACACTGGAATAATGTCAAATCTGTTTACTTCAATAATTACCTTCAAACAAACACATGTAGTGATTTTGTCTGAATGTCAGCTCCCACATGGCACTCTCCCTGTCTAGCTAAGGCCTTGAGGAAACAAATGAATGGATCAAAACACTGGAAAGCTCTAATCCAGCCCTTGAAACAATAAGGAGTGCTGGAATTCCTAAGATTTCCCCAGAGATATTACTATCGTCCTTTACAAATAACACTCATAATAAAAAGACAGTTCGATCATACAATAAACCTTGATCATTAGAAGTGAAAACCTGTTAGGCACCCCACAAACCATTAGGAAGTTATGATTAAGGTAGAAATAATACTTCACTTTAATGCGTTTTCAAGACTAAAATCCAAACCAAACCTGTTGATGAGCCCTGCTCCACTCATAGTAGGCCTATAGGACCATGTAGACCTGCCCTACAGAGTTTCTGAGTCCATACATCTTTATAGAAGCGGACGTTCACATCTTCTCCTCATGAAGTAGTAGGTGGATTCAAACTGTAGATTTTTCCAATAGCGTCCTAGTGCTTAACCATGTTACCACCAGGATAAAATGCATTCTAATGAAATGTTCTCCTTCACTAGAAGAGTGGTTCTCAATTTTGACTGATGTTGTAATCCCCTTAGGAGGTACTAGTCAAAACATCATTGGTTCAAGTGCATACCTGCAAAGAAAGGGACAGCAACCCACTAAAGCAGACTTCAAACCCCTATGTGGCACAACTATCCTCTGAAACATAGGGTCACACATGAGCCCGAGTCAACTCGATGGCCTCTGATACTGGAATACTAAGCATAAAACAGTTGAGCTCTCCATTCATAATGGAAGAGTCTACGGTTGAAAGCCACCAGCCTTGCCACCAGCGAGAGATGTGACAAGCAGGTATGGAAACAGTGTGAAGTTGTTCTACTAGGCCATTGAGAGTCACCGTGTGTTACAATTACTTCAAAAGCACACAACCAGGAGACTTATAAAATGCAGCTGCCTTGGTCCTATCCCTGAATTTCATTTAATTAGTCATTGGGGTGGCCTGTGCAACAGGGACATTTACAACATTCTGGGAGTTTAAATGTTTGATCTACGTTGAAAATTGTTGTTCTAAAAGAAATAGTTCTGTAAGAATTATGACCTTATGGAATCATTTTCTATTGTATTTGAGAATCATGAATAATACAGAAGACAGACTGGAAAAAAAGTTCATACCTTTCAGTGGCTGTCCAATCATTATGTCACAAAATAAAAAGCAACAGCTATAACAGGAACTGCAGCCACCCCATAATGCATCAATTGCCCTTTCATCCCTCACAGTATCTGCTCTAACCAGTGAGATTGCCTCTAATCCAGTGGGATTACCTCAGCATTCATTTTACTTCATGAATCTTGGCCTTGACACAAAATGTCTTTTGGGAATTAGTCATCTAAGTTTTGAGTATATGTATATTTTCTAGTTAACATCTACCAGCACTTATTACTCTTTTATGATTCAGAGTGAGAAAATTGGAGATTAGAAAGTGAGAAAGCTGGGACTGATTTTAATTAGCTACTTTAATATTATAATTTATATGTAGCTAGCTCTCTTGGTTCCATAATGACATAAAAGGAAATGAGTCTTATTTGGGGGAAATATTGTAATAAAATTAGTCTACATGTGGCTGATTACACAATTATCTATGATTAGAAAATTATGTTAAGAATGTCAAAGTTCCCATTTAATCATTAGCCAATGAGTAGTTTCACATAGCATACTACTAACCCAAATTCATTTAGGTCATACCAGTCATCTGATACCACTGGCAAACCCTACCTAGGTCATTACAAACATCATTTACCTGACAACTTAAAATGTACAATCTACCGTGAGTAATTTCTATTTACCAAGACACACATATCCTCTAATGTAAATTTTGTTAATTTCTACTTTAATCATCCTTCAGTCAATGCATCCCAGAATCTTTCCTCATTCGTTTATTACTTTGCTCATCTGGTTGGGTTACTTTTTGTAGCAGAGGAAATAGTCCAAAATTAAAAATAAGAATTATCTTTCTGAAATAAGTCCAGAAAAAATAGAAGGACCCATATGAAATGCATTGATCCAATATGTAATGAGGTTCTAAAAGTATCTCAATGGAAGTTTTCTCAAAATAAAGAAGTTTGATATTAATATGTTTCAATGTTGAAAACAAAACCACTTCAGTTCCTCACTCTTAACAGAATAAACTGAAAAACAGCAGCACATCAATACTTTACCTACATAATTACAGTGCTTCTGAACCTCCCTAACGCCACAGCCCTTTAAAACAGTTCCTCGTGTGGTGGTGACCCCCCAATCATTAAATTATTTCTATTGCTACTTCATAATTGTGATTTTGCTACTATCATGAATTGGGGGATGCCTGTGAAAGAATCATTCAACACCCAAAGGAGGTGCGACCCACAGATTGAGAACTGCTGAGAGGGAGCTGTGGTTAAAGTGCTCAGTTACTAACCAGTACTAGCAATTGAAGTTTGGGAGTTTAGACACAGGTGTAGCTATACTCCATGGGGAAAAGATGTGGCTATCTATGCCCATAAAAAGTATAGCCTTGGGAAATCTATGGGACCGTGCTACTTTCTTTATGATACAGTGTCACTGTGAGCTGACTCAATGACTGTGGGGTTTTGAATTATTAAAGAATAAGTATTAAGTTTTGGGGTTCAATGTAGTTTATTTAACCTATTTCTATAACTAGAATATAATTTTATGTTTTAGAAAAAGATCTCTAGGAAGTACTTGTTTTCAACACGGTAAATAAAAAAAGTCCTTTGTAATCTAACTACAGCTACCATAAAGTGATATTTTCCAAAACGTTGAGGTTATAACATGATTTTGTATAATCTGTGCATGACCTCTGTGCTGTTTCAGTTGGTTATGTGAATGATCAAAGATATAGAAATTAAATTGTTTTGTTTTGTTTTGGGCATCACTGTCCTCTGGTGGTGGGAGTAGGAGGCCCAGCCTTTGCTCCTGTGGAGCCACTGCTGAAATTGAAATCCCAGTGGGCCGCAGTCATGCGCACAACCACTATGCCACCAGGGCTCAGTCCGAAATTAAATTGGTTTTATGAAACTCAAGATATATATTGTAAAAACCTACAAAAGAATACCATTCTCCATAAGTGGCCTCCAAGTTAAGAAAATAACTACCTCTTGTGGCAGAGTGTTGTAGCAGAGCAGCATGTTGGCTGCTCCCTGATCATTCAACAATTTGAATCTACCAGCCAGTCTGCAGGAGATGAGACTTTCTGTCAATGAAACCTTAAGAGGAAGTTCTCTTCCCACTATAGCATCCTGATGAGTCAGAATAAACTTGATTTCAGTGAGTTTGATTTGTTTTGAGTTTGACGTACTAAACAATTTCCACTCAGCATAACAGCATAAACCTTGAACTCTTGATTACATTCAACCTCAATTAGGCTTTTCCATTAAGAGAAGAAACAAATCTTGATTTGAGGGGGTGATATTAGTTCTATGGAAGAGCATGAGATAGGTTTCAGTGACATTCCTTGAGCAAATAATCAGAGAAACTGAATTATATGCAAGACATGGTAAAACTACCCATGTGAGTTTCTGAGACTCTGTGTGTAGAAGCTCTCCATTTGACCAACTGTGATTTCAAATTACGGTACTTTCAAATCACAGTTTAGTGTGTAACGACTATCTCATGGTAGAGTAGAGAGGCAGTGAAAAAGAGGAAGGCCCTCCACAAGATAACACAGTGCAACAATGGGCTCAAACATAAGAACAGTTGTGAGACTAGCACAGGAGCAGCCAGTGTTCCTTTCTAGTGTCCATGGGGTCTCGATGAGCTGGAATGGAATGGGCTGGCTGGCATCTCACAACAATAACACTCTCTCTCTCTCTTCTCTCTCTCCCTAATTCTGCACATTGATACCAAGAAGTTCTTTTAAAATCTTTACCCTTATAGACTATCCAACACACAATAGAATCTCCATCTCCTCATTTTTGATAATACACTCAAACATCTTACATCATATTTTGAAGAAAGCCATTTTACTTATAGTTTTCTATTCCACCGTTGTTTTAGATATTATAAAATTTCCAAACAAACTGATCCCTAGCACTTCTCAAAGGTGTCCCAACTACAAACATTCCCTTTAACAGCAATGAAAGGCCCTTAGGAGTCTTCACATAAAAGGTCGGTCCACACAGTGGCTGCGTCAGGCATCTGCTTGGCCAGGTAAGTTCAATGCAGAGAGATCCATGAAGAAGCTGGTGGTGACTTTTTGAGACTCTAAAGGGATAATTACCATAGATTTTCTCAAGGGACACAGGACAATCATGAGCATATTATGGAGAGGTTTTAAGAAAACTGAAAACTCCATTGTTGAGAAAATGGTCAGGGGTGTTCTGCTAAGGAATTTTTTTTTCTATCACAATCATGTACCTGTTCATTCTTCTACAGTAGCAAAGGAAGGCCTATAAAAATTTCATTGGCACACCTTGCACCATTCACCCTATAGCCCTATTCTTTACCCTTCAGACTTAGTGTTCCCAAAACTCAAAGGATACTGAAAAGAAACACTATTTGAATCCTTGGAAGATTCAAATCTGCCATTGTGACATGCTTACATTGAAGAGCACAGAATTCTTTTAGGAATGATTAGAGAGGTGGAAACATTCCCTTCAGAAACCTGATATGAAATTATCACAAGAAACAATAACTTTACATTTTGAGAGTAGTTTAATAAACATTTCTTTTTTTCTGGGCAGCACTTTTGACTTACCGCTTTATTGAACTTGTAACATAGAGTAATTTAACTTTCACAATTTTTAATTCATTAATTAAGTTTGAAAAAGAGAAAAGTATAATTTATTTGTTTCTTGGCAGAGTTAAGAATAAAGGGCTTTAGGGCAATCAGCTAAACTAAGACCTTTTTCTCGCTATCCAAAGGGGGGGAAAACTAAGTTGCAAATGCAAGATTATGACAAAATTAGGTAATTATTAGATTTTCAATTGAAAGATGTAACTCCAATGGATTTTTAATTGTTCAATTACCTTTTGAACATGTATTCTTGAAAAATTATGTATCTGGAAGTGACTGAAACCAAACATGCAAAGATAGACAAAAAGCAAAATAAATAAATGATATAGTGTGTTTAAAAGCTCCAAATTCTATGAAAAGATAAATGGCAAATTAAGGCAGAATAAGAGTGGCCAAGACACCAAGACAGAAATGGGCATTCAGGGAAGTAAGTATATGATATAAAATATCTGCTTAAGATAGGACTTAACCTGCAATGAGAACAAGATATTGAATAATGTTTGAAGAATATGAAAGAGTTACACATGCAAATATATAGAAGAAAACGCACAGAATACTAGAAATTTTTCAATAAAAAGGGCCTTAAGAAATAGCTATCCCTGCATTACATAAAGGTCATCTCGAAGCTTTTTTGTGGCTGGAGGAAAATGAGTGAGGGAGAGAGGAGTCAGAGATAATGACAGTGTATAATGAAGGAGTATCATGTAGGGTATCATAGGTCATTGTAAAGTTGTTTTTACTCTGAGTGAAATAAGAGAGATATTAAAGACTTTGGGGCAGAGGAATGACATACTGTAATCACCCCAACTTCAGTGTTGAAAGG
The DNA here is from genome assembly GCA_004026705.1 of Nesogale talazaci. Lineage (NCBI taxonomy): Eukaryota > Metazoa > Chordata > Mammalia > Afrosoricida > Tenrecidae > Nesogale > Nesogale talazaci. Next base: position 19,191 of record PVJH01026584.1, read on the forward strand.
AGAAAAAAAAAGTATAAAAACAAGTGAGGTGACTATTGTAATAACCACGAGAAAGACTGTATTACTGGGGAGCAACACTGAAATTGGTGAAACAAGGTTAGATAACAGGTATGTTTTGAAGGTCAACCCCCTTCCAGGGATCCTCAAACTTTTTGAACAGGGGGTCAGTTCGCTGTCCCTTAGACTGTTGGAGGGCCGGACTCTAATTAAAAAAACCCAAAAACACTATGAACAAATTCACTGCCAGCCAGGGATGAGTTGGCTGCTAAGCAGGACAGATAGCGGCGGCAAATGTGGGGAGTTGGTGCTAATGGGGACCTCAGGGGAGGGAGGATGTTTTGAGAGTGATGATGCAAGAAGTGTGCAAATACGATCTGCATACAATTGATGTATATATTGATCGTAATGAGAGTTAATGAGCCCCCAATAAAATGATTTATATTAAAAAAGGAGAGGGAACAAGGAGCTTATACCAAGGGCTCACGTAGAAAATATTTGGAAATGAAGATGACATCATATGTACAGATATGCTTGATACAAATGATGTATGGAATGTTATAAGAACTGTAGGAACCCCCAATAAAATCTTTGGGGGGGAACACCCACCGGGCATGATAAATGTCCTCAGCACGCCTCAAGTGACCCACTGGCCATAGTTTGAAAACCCCTGCTCCTACACTGTTGACTAATTGGATGTAACGTACAAGAAAAGTCACAGTCAAAGTTGGCTTAAGGTTTTTGATTTGAGCAACTGAAAAAAATAGTTACCATCTCTAAATTGAGACAGAAGTGAAATTTATTGGGGAAAGGGTCAAGAATTTAGTTTGAGACATAATAAGGTTGGGTTGTCTATTATGCATCTAATTGGATCATCAAAGAATGCAAGAAAGATGCCCGGTCTGACAAAAATTAAGATATAAAAAGTATTCAAGGATAATTTTGAGTGTAACTAACATTTAGTTTTTCTGTTACTTAAAATTCCATGCAAAACCAAGATGTTTTAAATAGAAAAGCAGAGCGTTTTCTACTAACAGAAATGCAAAGGTTAAAAATCTCTAAATTAACACATGATCACTTTGGCTATAGATTTCTTCCATTGTGGCCTCAAAACAGGAAAATCTTAACCATAAAAGTAATTTATATTTTAATTCAATTGACTTCCTCAGTTGTTTTCATGAAATAGAAGTCTGGATCCATCTTCAAGAACCAACATACTCAATCTGCCAGTACATCTGTCCAGTATCTATTTGGAAAATATTCTGTTAACACAATAAATGGAGACTCTCAACACAAATGAATCAGACTTCAAAGCATGATAGAGTGACTATTTCCTAACTTACAATCCCTTTAATAGTTATTGATGGTGTATTATAATGTCTTGTCATCATTGCTGACTTAAAGAGAATATATTACCATGTATACTAAAATATTTTTAAAAGAACAAATACTCTAGTGGCCATTATATTAACTATCTTAGAACAACTGAATGAGAGAAAACACTGTCACTCTAAATGCAAAATGTAATTAACTCTTGAGAGAAAAATATAATTATTTTCTTAAAATAAATATATTATTAAAATTGCTAAGTAGTTAAAAATAGCATCAACTAATGATTACCTGACATGAAAATGAATGTGCCTATTTTGCCAGCCTCTGAAAACATTCTTTTCCTTGAAGAAGTAGTCATAATTCAAAGAACATTCAGCTAAATATCAGAAATCCAGACTGCTCTGAAAAGGTCACTTATGTTTTAAAGAAACATTTATTTAATTTAATAAACAACAAAATGGACAACATTCAAAATGGTAAAATTGGATCCAGAGCTCTTATACTTTTCCCCAGTTACACGTTGGAACAGAATGTGAAATGGAAACATTACTATATTAGAAAATTTTTGTATTTGCCAGTGATTCAAAGTAATGAAAGGCTAAATCTGGCCACCTGACAGATCTTGCTTTTATTAGAGGATTCTGGTTTGGTAAATTGGAATGTGAGGCAGTTTATCTTCAATGTAATAATACCAAGGTATATGGAAAAATAATAAAAAGAGATATTTCTCCTTTTCTGCGAGCAATTTACTTTTAGGGCTGAATGTTTTGCTTCACATGAATTATGCAGGTTCTATTGTCTTATTGGTATAATGGAGAAAGGCATTCACCAGCACAAAATTTACTGAGTCTAGGCACCAAGGCAAAATTCATTTCTTTTGGGATTTGAAGAAGGGCAGAGTATGTTTTAGCCACATTGATTTCACACAACCTAAAATACAAGGCCTTTTAACTATTGTAAAATATCTTTGGAAAAGTAAAGGGCGATCAGTTTCAGGAGGTACAATTTCTCATAAGTCAGAAATTTGGGTATAGAAGACTCTATGTACTCAAATATACATATATTTCAAACTTTCCTATACTTGAACATAAGTTCTTTCTAAAGTCAATATTTTCCCTGAGATAATGATGCTTTACTTAAAGCATTGATTCAGTCAAACGAGACCCTTTTTTCTGCTCTTCCTGCTACCTTGGAGGGCCTGTGAGGAGACATGTGGGCTTTTCGTTTTTATCTGGCCTGCTGTTACTGGAGCATAATCAGAGCATCGTGGCTGTGATTATCCCCACCACTGGCCAGCCGCTGTTTGCAGTCTCCTGTGATGGAAACCAGGGAGGCTGTTATGTGTACCATCTGGTCTCCCATTTAGATAAGCCATGCTTTCATCTGTGCCTGCATCATCTCCTGTGTGTGGTCCGTGTGACTTCTTGAGGCCATCAACCCTCAGTATCACACCCATGCCACTTGGACCCACAAAGGAAAATCTGAGAGCACGCTCTGTTCTCTGCTGGTACATTCGGGGAGGCTGCGTTCAGGCACATACCCATGCAGTCATCTATAATCTATAATCAACTCCTCCCATCTGTAATATCGCAAGACGTTTCCATTACACTTACAGGTTCCTGGAACAATAGCGCCATTAGTCAATTCTCTCATATGTTTTCACTTCTCATGACTTAGAGGAGTAGCTTAGTTATCTTATTCCAAGGAGGAAGTGGTGGGTCAGTAGTAGAATGGCAGAACCCTTCGGCCTGATTCCCAGCAAGTACCCTTTAGCATCTGCCAGTGGAGGTTTGGGTGCTGCTGTGAAGAGATTTCAATGGACCTTTAAGACTAAGACAACCTAAAAATTGTCTGGCGATCTACTTCTGAAAAACCCACCAATGAAAACTTTATTGATCACAATTGTTCAATTACATTGTCATAGGGTCACCAAAGTCAGGGGTCAAGATAATGCCAGCTAACCACGGCTACAAGAAGAAATATGCTTACAAGAGGGGTGGTAATAGCAACAGATATGGCATCTCATTAAATAAATGTCACAGCAACTTTGGAAATCAGAAAATTCAAAGTATAATAAGGTCTGTAACTAGTGCTCTGACATAGAAATTGTCCTTGGACTTTCAATCAAGAAAGACCTACTCCTCAGAAATTATATAATGCTTGGTAAAGTGGAGGGTCAATACAAAGGAGAAAGATCTCTAAATGAGATGAATGACAGCAACAAAGGCTTCAGGTATAGAAGCAGTTATGAAGCTGGCACATGACCGGCAGTGATTCCTTCTGTTGTCCAGAGGGTGTTTATGAGTCAGAACTGATTCACTTGCATCTCATAACAATGTCACATTGTTTCTGGAAGATTTCCATGAAAAAGTTAGGAGGATTGAAGAACAAATCTGAGTTCACCAGATGGGGAGGGTGAGTGGAGTGCTGGAGAAGAGGGTCTTCTTAGGGAGAGAAACCCCAGTGTAAAGTGCCCATAGTGCACAGAGCTGTGGAGAAGTGAGGCAAGAGAGGTTTGAAGAGTCTGCAAGGGACAAGGCCACACAATATTGTATAGCAAGAGGAGACCATTGAAAGATTATCCTCAAAAAAAAGGTGGCATGGTCATATTTTTATTTTTTTTAATCTCTGGATATAGTGTGGGGCAGAGAACAGATACTCTTCCTACTGCTTTATTTTTAACCTTCATAATGATGATAATAGCATGGGATACTTGTTATGAGGATTAAATTAACTAATATAAATAAAGATCTTGGCACAAAGCCTGACAGAGTAAATATGTAATAAATGTGGCTGTTACTTCAAAGATCAATGCTGAACTTTGCAAATTTAAAATCCAGATTATCAGAGTGCATTGCGAAGAAAAATAATTAGCTTCATAGCCAAATACACTCATTTATAATCATAGCTTTTGACTTATTTGCTGTGAGTTACATATACACATTTGAAACTGCACTTCTTCAGACTGAAGCTGGAAGAATTCCACATCCCTTGCAGCACTGTTGTGGAAGCAATATATTCATGTATATGAAAATGTCTATCACAGGGTCTGATGCATTCATTTCAAACAGATATTTATTTTTATCTCTTCTGCCTCTGTAGAAAATTTAATTATCTCATGCTCTGTCTGGCACATTGATAAAGCTATATTGCAACTAATAATTGGCATATTACTTCTTCATTACACAGATTGAGAGGCTATTGGCCTAAAAAATATGTATCCCACATCCCAAATGTGTCATTCCCTATATGTTTTACATGGTAGGAAGATAAGGTTTATTGCAAATGAAACTTGAAGAAATAAAATAAAATAAGGTTTATTGCAAATGAAACTTGAAGAAATAAAATGTATGTATGTATTTATTAAATGTATGCATTTTTAGCAGAAACAAAAAATGTCCTTCTTCAGTAGAGTGGGATGAGGCACCAGTTTAGGAAACTTGTGAACATGCTTTCCCTTTGACCAGGTAGATTTTGGTGAAGACTCAAAAAGCAGACTGCTTCGGGCCAGGGGGCCTGTAACACACAGCTTCTTTGACTCACGTTTCTCTAGGAAAATTGTTCAGGAGCTAATTGATGGTTGTTTTCAAGGTGTGAACTACTTCTCATGTTGCTGGTTTTATGGCCAGCATTTACCTCTTCCAGGAAAGAGGGGGGAATACTCAAAATCTTGTAACAACAGCCCTACTTTTCTGAAAGAGGCACTGTAATTGAACAAATGGGAATAAATGTAGTCATTTCCATGGCCTTTCCGGTCAGCCCGATCCTCTCAGGTATAAATTAGAGTGGCAGATGTACTGGAAATCCTCCACCCTGGTTTGTCAAAAGGAGAAATGCATGGTCTCAGTAATATTACACACCAGACAGAGGTGATTTGATGTCCACAGGTCTGTGGGCCGACACAGAGTATAATTTAGAAGGAAAAGGCCATTCACCCAATTACTCAGCCATTTACCCCCTAAATCTCAGAGGCTGTTTAAAATCCAGGCTAGTCCTAGAAATGTGGATCGGTGCTAGCCCTCATTGCTAACAAGGTGGAAGACGGCAGGGACCGTTCAGTACAGAGCATGCATTGTATAAATGAAAGGACTTGGCCTGACCACTGAAGTGTTTGTCAATGTCCAAATCTAGTTTGAGGAAAATTTAAGAATAATACTGAACTTTTTCTAAAATAATTATCCAAGCCTAAATAAAGTAAATAGCAATGCAATAATTTTTGCCAGTTTATCACATCATTAGTACTACATATATAGCTAGATAAAGATAAATATGTGAGAGTAAATAAAAAATATCATAATTTGGGTTCTCATTTAAACATGTACAAGTTTCATCCAAACCAACAAAGTTGAAACAGGTCTCTAGGATCAGTGGATGGCTGCAGGCAGATTTCCTCTGTAGTCTATTGTCTCACTCTCATTAGGGCATTTAAAAGAAAAACACAAAAACACAGTGAGGGGCGATTAAAATAGCAAATTCCAAGAGTATCTGCTAGGCAATTTAAAGTTAAGACTCAGGCCAGCTTAGAAAGGAATGGTGACGTTTGGGAAAAGACCAAACAGGTAATCTTGATAAATTTTTCTAGAAGGACACTGGATGATCAGGGAGAATGATGATAAAGTTTTAAGAAAATAAAAATGGAATTGGTGAGGAAATGGTCGGAAAAGTTACCCTGAGAAATTATTTTCCATCACAACAAAGCACAGGCTCATGCCTCCAGGGGAGCAAGACCTGTCCCAAGAGAATTTGCTTCAGAAGCTTTATCCCATCCACTCCACAACCCTGTTTTTACCGTCAAACTTCTTCCTTTTCCCAAAACTCAGAGGACCTTTAAAAGGAAAACTATTTGAATCCCTCAAGGAGGCCAAAACTTTAATTTTTACATGGAGTCAATCAAAGAGCTCAGAAAAGGAAAGGATAGAGAGATGGATTTACAGCCTTCAGGTATGTACAGATCTCAAGGAAGGATATATTGAACAGCAATGGTTTCACATTTTGGTATTTTCATTTAATAAAGACTTCTACAATTTTGTATAATAACTCCTTTACTGGCTCTCATATACTATCTATTTTACAGTCATATCACTTACGTCGATGAAATGAACACTCAAAGACCCACGTCTCTCAGGTTGATGCTGACTCCTGCATGGCAGGCTAGAACTGACCCTGTAAGCTTCAGAGCCCATAACTCTGCGAACGCAGAAAGCCTCATCTTTCTCCACAAGGTGCCTGGTGGCTTCAGCCATCAGCCTTGCAGATCATAACCCAATGCACGACCACTCCGGCCCCAGGCCTCGCATGAAGTATACATGCACTTTCTGTTTATTTTAAAATACAGTTGCCATAAGTCAACACTCAGTCACAGTGACCCGGTGTATGTCAAAGTAAAACTATGTTTCAAAGGATTTTCAGAGCCTCGTGGAGGGGAGGGGTGCACACTGTCCGCGGTGAGGGAGGAGGAAGAACCAAAATGATGCTCGGGTTCTCGGCAGGGATCCTGCCTCTACAATCCACCCTTCGCACAAGCAAGGAGCTTCCCTGGGCCTGGCCCACTGCTTCCGAAGGTACTGCCCTCTCCCTTCTGCCAAATTGGACACTCGCCTCTCCCTTCAGTAAAAGGGCCCTGCAACTGCCTGCCAAAAAACCTCAGCGGCTTTTCCTAACAAGCATCTCTTCCGTGCTTCTGATGCACGTTGGTGGCTATGGTTTGCCTGCAGCTGCGGCAGTTTCCATCAACTGGACTCCATTAGGCCTCCCTGCAAGGGTCTTCTCATTCCAGGACCCAGGTTGAATGACCAACTCTATTTGGAACATGCTGTTCTTGTGGCACAGAGAAAGAAATAAGAGCCAAAGCACAATGACTTTGTAAACTTCTGCCAGAAGGTGGTCTAATTTGCATCTCTTTGTCCCAAGCAAGTAGCAGAGCCAAACCTGATTTCAATAGGGAAAGAAACATGCTCCTTCACAGGGTGGGATGTCTAATATCTTTCAGAGATGTGTCAAATAAATAATTAGGGACAAAAAGATGATCTACCAGAGCAGGTAAGTAAACCTTTCTTCTCTGTGTAATTCCCTGTGGAACACTGATTAGTCTTGCCCAGTTTCTTTTTGTTTTGTTTTCCCTTCCTTTCTTAGTTGCTTTCCGTTTCTCAGTTTCCTTTAGGATGAGATAAGGCCTGCGATTGAGTTTGGGTGGGTGAATGGATTGAAATATATTAAGTGCTGGTAGGTCTTGTCCATAAAACACTCCCGCACACAGCCCCCTTCTTTCTCTTAGCAAAATGCAGAGTCACTGAGTGAAGGAGAGAGAGCCTTTCAGTCCCTGTTTGGAAAAAAACATCCAGAGAGAGCTCATGCCAGACCTCATGAGGGTGAGAAAGAGGCTTTTGATTGTAAGCCACTGTGTTTTTCTTTCCTCCTCAGGAGTTAACCTATTCAGGCTAATTAATTTCACAAAAGAACTCTTTCCCGATTCTATTCATTTCCTCATCCATTTTAAGGAACTGATAATGTCTTTTTATGTGAGTAATGTTAAAGTCCCATACCTTCATTCAGTTCAATAAACTTCACAAACCCCCCAAAGAAAGATTTGATAGTTTAGAGGGGAACATTGGCCAAACCTTGAGAAACATATCCAAGTGCTACTGTGATATCATCCAGAATCACACCAATTTCTCCCCCAGGACCCGGTATAAAAGTTGGTCCATCCCTAAAATAGTGTCCATGATAGAATTAAGCTGGGCTTGTGATGACAGTCTCTCCCAGAAATTGCTTTCTCATGAAGGAAAAGCATCAAGCCCAGAGACTTCAACAAACTGTGCTGCTAACCCAGGAGATGCTGGCTCACACTCCTGGTCAGTCCTCTCACATCAACTAGCTTATGGCTTTTTGCTAAGTTCCTGATGTAGGATGAGTGAAATATTTACTTCTCAGTCCATAAGTTATAAAACCTCTCAGGAGGCATGACTAATGGCATAAAGGTCCACCAGACAACCTTATTTGCCACTTACCTCATGTGACCTTGAGAAAGCAATTGAATCTTTTTTTTCCAGTCATTTAATTGGGGGGCTCATACAGCTCTAATCACAATAAAAAACATACAAACTTGTGTGAGTTTTGTGCCTCTGTTTCTGCAGGTTGAAATAGAGATGATAGAAGTATCTACATCATCGCTCCAATATGAGAATCAAATTCATAGAAGAGAGGTAGAGGCAAAAGAGGAATTCTGTAAGTGGCACTTTGAAGCACTTGCTGATGAAGAGCAAGGACGGCGGCCTTCAATATGGATGCCAAGTCAGTGTCAAGAGAAGAGAAACCCTCACAGCTGGACCATTAGGGAACTTCGTGCGTAGCCGAGGCAGGATTGAAGTTGTCCAGGCTTTCATCTTGTTTGCATCAATGATTATGGAAGCAACTGTCAAAAGATGAAAGGATGCACTGCCCTGAATAAATCGATATAGCATGAGACCGTTAGGCATAGGTTCTGAACCTCCTGATGCCATGACCTTTTATTACAGTTCCTTGTGTTGTGGTGACCCTCTCATGCACAAAATTATTGCTGTTGCTGCTTCATCAGTAATTTTGCTACTGTTATGGCTCAGGCAACCCCTGTGAAAGTGTTTTTCAAGCCCTAAAGGGGTCACCATCCACAAGTTGAGATCCGCTTCCTTAACATGTTGAAACCAAGAATGTCACCTTAAGGACTATGCCGGCCTGACTCAAGTCAAGGTGTTTTCAGTCGTCTCACCTGGTTGGGCAAGTTGGATGCTGAACCAAGAATCTGAAGAAGTTGTGCATATGAATTATGATGCTGGTCAATAAGATTCCAAGTACCACAGATGACCTTAAAAAGCAAACAGATCTACCTGGGAATAATGCCCTGAGGAGCTCATCTCACTTTCATTGGACATGTTTTCAGGAGGACCCAGTCCCTCTCCCCTTGGGAAAGGGTGAGAGGCGAGAACAAAGTGCTCTGCTTGTCAATCGGTGATGGACTGAGAGAGTGCCTGAACAATTGTAATGACCCAAGGGATGGGCAGTGTTTCACCCAACTACATCCAACAACAGGTGGCAACTAAATAAATAAATTTTCAAGGTCACATAGTTAATAACTCATACCACTAGAAGCCAAAGTGATGAACTTTTCAACTATATATTTTATATTTCATTTTTGAAAGCACACCAATCAGAACCTAAAACTAGACTCATAAACAAACATTCTGTTGACTAAAGAGCATTTTTTTCTTCTCCAAAGTTAATTTGTCTGTCTGGCATACAGCACAGTCAAATTAAAGCCACAATGAGTTGTTCACACTGCTAGTGCCCACTGAGATGATTATAACCAGGACGACCGCCGGCGAGAGCAAAGCTGGATCTTGGTGCACGTCATCTGATCTTCCAGAAGGAATTAGCTAGGCTTCCCTTCTGAGCAACACTGGGTCGGTTCAAATTGCCAGACTTTGAGTTAGGAGTCAAGTATTGCAGGTGACAATCTCTGTGTCAAAAATGCAGGAGTGACATAACTGTTTATACCACCTGTGTGTTTTCAGGACTGGAACCTGTCAGATGTAGATGTTTGTACAGAGATGACAACTAACTCATTTGACTCCATAAAACATAATCTCTGTAAGGATCACTCTGGGTGTAATGAGGAAGCCCTAAATAAACCATATAATAAAAGAAGAATATATAAAACACAATGTCAACCTTGACTCGCCTATAGATAGTACATTAGTGAGTTTACCGGCAGAGAAAACAAACCCATTCTCTGTAGTTCTCTTCTGAAGCATTTCTATTTTGCATCTTGAGGCTCAGAAGTATGCTCTGAGATGAAAAAGTACATACATTCTTTTTAATATAATGCTTATGTCTCCCAGGTATTTTCCTTGGAGAACAATAAATTTCCTGTTGGAAGCTGAGTCTTGAAATGAAACTTCTCAATTAGCTATGAAAGGAAATACACTGTAGAAGAAGATAATAAAGTAAATGCTCAGTCTCACAAGTGAGGAATTAACAAAAATCAAGACTTGCTTAAAATAAATCTAGTAATTAATACAATGAAAAACAAAAAATAAATTTACTCTGGCTATTTCCTTTCCCTCTTGTAAAATATCCTTAAGAATTTGCATTTGTGGGGGCAGGGGGAGGGAAATTATCTTCTTCACATTGAAGATTTAAGAGAAGTTTTATTTTTCCAACCTCACCTTTGCACATATATGTCTTCAAGCACCAACCTTCACAAAAATTAAATTTCCTGTTTTTGAAAACTTCCTACTGTCTCCTGCTCAACGTATTCTTAAATGTACTCTTAAATGTAGCTCAGCTGCTACCTCTT